>VZZY01009866.1:0-14167 GCA_013400335.1 Eurystomus gularis | reverse complement strand
GAGACTTTCAAAACCCATCTGGCATGTTCCTGTTCAACCTGATCTAGGCCAAATTGATTTATCAGAGGGGTTGGACCAGAGGTCCCTTGTGACCCCTACCATTCTGTGATAGCAAACTGTTGCCTGCACTCCACTACCAAAAGAATAGAGAAAAACACATTAGCAACATCAATCGTGGCATACCACTTCACTGCCTTTGACTCCAGTTCATATTGAAGCTCTAGTATGTCCATCATGGCAGTGCTCTGTGGTAGTGTGGTTTCATTCAGGTGATGATAGTCTGCTGTCAGTCTCCACTCTCCATTAGATATCCACAGTACCCAAATAAGACTGTTAATGGGTGAATGTGTCTTGCTGATCACTCCTTCCCTCTCCAGTTGATGGATCAGCTTATGGATGGGGATCAGAGAATCTTGATTAGTGTGGTATTGCTGCCAGTGCACCATTCTAGTAGCAGGCACCATTTCTTCCTCAACTCTCAGGAGCCCCACAATAGAAGGGTCCTCTGATAATTCAGGCAAAGTAGACAGCTGTTTAATTTCCTCTTTCCACCACTGCTACACCAAATGCCCACTGGTATACCATCAGTCCTTGAAATACCCTCTTCCTGAGTTAACCTACACCAAGAATTCATGGGCCATCTTGGCCAGCCACAATATGGTACTTTTGCCACTCATGTCCAGACACACTTGTTCCAGGTTCCACTACAGTTGGTTCTTGGGATCTCCCTGTCACTCCAGAAATACAGAGTTTGGATTCTGTCCCTCTGTAGTTTGATGGCATTAGGGTGCATTGTGCACTGGTGTCCATCAAAGACATATTCCCATGGTTCTGATGTCCCAGCCCATCAAACCTACATATTCCAAAAAACTCTCTAATTCTGAAAGTGCCCATCATCAACATATGGGGCCAAATGGCTCACATAGTTTATACTTCCATTGCAGTTACTCGCACCTCTTAAGTAATGATCAGAAGCCTATCTACATCATCTGGGGGGCTGCCCACTGGAAGCTGGAGCAGCAGTTTTACTAGATGGGACTCCATTTGTGATCATTTTACATTGCAACTCTTGCACATACACCTATAAGACTAAAGTATATTTTTCCATTGCATTTTCTCATGTCTTCACCATAGTTACACAGGAAAAACCACAGGCCTCATGCTGTGCACCATCTCTCTTGAGCAGGACTTATAGAAGTACACTTTTTCCTGATGGCTGAGACACTTGTTGGTACAGGTGGGGAGTGGAACCTATCCTCCATCCAGGACTATATTTTGTACATCTTACCAATCAGTTCCACAAGTTTCTCAGATGGTTTTTCAACAGCAGAGACATCAGCCCATGGGGAGGAAGAGAGATTATTTGCATATTGCCACAGGCACCCACTGTTGGTGCCTTGTTGTCTTTCCAGCTAAATAACACTAATATATTAGCATATGACGGTGGTGCTCTCAGTATCCACTTGTGTCAGGTGGGTCCAGTAACACTGAGTTCATCTAGATCTAATGGTGTTCTCAGATTGTCCAGGTGAGCAAAAATCAGCTCATGCACAGCTTAGCACCTCTCTCAATGGTTGTCCAGTTGCCCAGGCGGTATATGATATTTTACTCTAAGCACGACAAAGAACTTAAAGATAGTCAAAAGGTGTAACAATATGAACAAGGTGCTGGAAGCATCCCAAGAGTATAGCAAATTATCTTTGTCCACAACTGTTCATTCTATAGAAATCTGAAATTGCCATAATTACAAAATAATTTATTATACCATAACCTAACAGCAAAGAACATGGCAGAGCAGCACCTCTAACCCTATGCCGAGAAGCAATACACCACACAAAACCAATAAGAAGCAGGAGTAAAGCGGTCCACAGATTCAGAAACAACTCTAAAAACAAATACCAGAGAACTGCATGCAGCAACCACCCTGCCTACAGGGCTAACCCAATTAATACTTCTAAAGTCTTGGTCAAATCTATTAAAACTTCAGCCCTTTGAGACTCTCAAATTAAAGGTCTGTGGTTCTCCTAGATGAGCTATCTAAGTCAGATCCTAAATAAACTTTGGACTCCAAATAAATTCACAGAATCACAGAATCGTTATGGTTGGAAAGGACCTCCAGGGTCATCAAGTCCAACTTTTCTCCTAGCATCTCTCTAACCACTACACCATAGCCTCAAGCACTGCATCTATTCATTCTTTAAACACCTTCAGGGATGGTGACTCCACCACCTCCCTGGGCAGTCTATTCCAGTGCCTAACTACCCTCTCAGTGAAGAATTTCTTCCTAATATCTAATCTAAACCTCCCCTGACACAACTTGAGGCCATTTCCCCTCGTCCTATCATTACTAATTTGAGAGAAGAGACCAAATTGTCTGTCTTTAGCCCATATGTGGGGCTAAAACAATAGCTTTCTCAGCCAGTGACCTCTCCCAAGCAGAGAAGGGGGATCAGGAAAAGGAATGGAGACCCATGGGTTGAAATGAAAACAGATTTAATGAAACAGACAAAATAATATCAATATAAAGCATACAAAGTTATACTCAACCCAGTGATCATACAGTGGCCATGATAAATAAGAACACAGTCCTCAGGAGAACAACAGTAAGCAAGCCCCTCCAATGATGGAGAGAAGAAGGATGAGAATGATCCCAGGGAGAAAATTCCCCACTCTCAACGAACTTCCTCCTTTATAATGAGCATGATACTTATGGTATGGGATACACCTGTGAGCCAACTCAGGTCAGCTAACGGCATTTAATAACAGCCTGCATACCAGGGCTGGCCTATGATTCTGTTCCAGTGAAAACAAGACACAAATCCATTTGACCTGGCTGGCTGCTACTGCACTCTCTTCCAAGTATCACAATAAACCCCAGATCTGGCCAGAAATCCTACTGACCCCTCTACTTTGGCCTCTGGAGTAATACTTGGGCTAAAACTCTTTCCTCTGTTTGGTGGCAGAAACAGCAGCCCACCAACGGATGCTATTTATCCTTGGAGCCCAGGCTCCTCCAGACCACTAGTTAAGGATGTCAGGGAGTTAGATGCTTTTCAACCCTCTGTCTGTGGAACTGTGTTTACAGTTTAAATTAGCTGCAAATAAAAAACAGCCAGTGCAAATCTTGTCCAGCCCTGCAGCGTCAGCAAGAGGGTACTGTGCTATAAATGGAAGATAAATTCCCAGTCAAGTATAGACCAATCCAGGTTTGAATTATAAAAGAGGAATCATAATGTATAGAAAAAGAATGAGACCACATATGAAGGCAAGAGGACACACAGAATAAAATTATGAATGCAGTGCATGAGAATGAATGCAGAAATGTCAATGAACACTAAGTGAGCATGCAGAATTAAGGCAGAGTGAACATGCAGAATTAAGGCAGACAGAAATATGTGATTCTAGGCAAACAAGCTGTGCACAAAGTGAATGAAGATGACAAATGATAAGTAGAAAAGTGGCACACTGACACAAGAAGGAAGTCTCTGAATGCCACGTTGACTGTCAGAAGCAGTGGGAAAAAGGAGGAAAAAAGAGAACTGAGCAGATGTGCCAAGCATGAAGACAAATAATACAATGTGCTAAAAAAGCTCAGGCAATGTGCACTCAATTGGGACAACAGAAGCATGGTGATCCACTCCCAACCTTTGTTTCAAAAAAACCACTTCTCAGAGTAAAAGAAATAAAACCGAATGTGGGTTTTGCATGTTTTTTCCAAAACAGAATATTTAACTAACTATTGCCAAACACACAGCAAAGTCCATTTTCACAGTTTTTTATCTACTTGTTTACAAAACCTGAAATTTTCATAAAAGTAATTCTAACAATGTAAAGACTCTTGTGGAATAAGCTGTTTGATTTGGAAAGTTCTTGTTATTGTCTAATGCTTTCTCTACCTTAGAAAGGAAAAATAATAACAATCTTAAAAGATGTTATTAAACACCACCTAAAGTATGGATGATGTGCCATATGTGCCACAAACACATGTAATTCTACCTGTATTCTTTATAGCACTTGTATAGCTAGACTTCAAACTGCTTCGCAAAGCAATAAATTCATTCTTGTTTTTCTAGATAAAACTAAATGCCAAGGAGAATCTTATTTTTCCTTTGACCTATTTTAGTCATGGAAAAAAAGGTGGATTGTATTAAAATTCTAAAGACCATATCTGTCGCTATGATTCTATGGCAAACTGTAAAATCCACATTACAGAATAGAAAAATAAATGCCACCAGAATGTTCTATTACAACAAAAATTGCAAATTGCAAATTTCATTTTACTAAAAAAATCTTTTTCAAAGCCATTTTTATTAAGAAACTTAATTTAATAAAATTTATTTTCAGTCCATCTTTGTAAATTAAATGTGTTAAACATGACTATGAATAAGAAATGAGAATGAATATCACTATGAAAGTAGTTTGCTGACCAATACAGTATATTTCAGAAGCACTAGACTGTAGAAATGCAGAAGCACACTAATTTATTTATATATTACATTAAAAAGAAAGCACTAAACATTAGTGGAAAAAAATATTAGCCCAGTCTTCCAGAGTCTAGTTACATTGTCAGTACTCCTGTCACAGCACTTATATCAGGACTATAATTATGGCCTTTACAATTATTTTTTTTCCCCCAAGTTTCAAGTCTATGAGCACATCATAATGCTTTTTCATATTTGCTTACACAACTGAAACTGGAAACGTCTAGAGCCAAGGACTTGTCCTGCTGCTGATCAGCACTGCTCTCTATTGAATGCCATTTGCACACACTGTGGTTTTTCTGTTTTATCATCAGTCTGGAATTACTAAGGGCTTTCATTGTCTTGAGATCAACAGGTGCAGAACGTCTCTCAGATTTGAATGTTGTAGTTATCAGAGTAGCAATCAATGGTTTTATGTTATAGCATTCATATTAAAATGTTAATTATCATTAATGCCTTCCACCAATATATTCAATTCAATTGTGTTCTTTTAGTTCCAGAAATGTTGCTATGTGAGACTGTCCCATTAGTTTCAATAGAGCACAGACATACACCATCCACAGGAGCACTGAAGCAGTTAAACAAAGCCTTATAATCTGATTAGATTTTGCTTGTACTAATATCTGCCTTCACTTATGAAATTGCACTGAACTCTAAAGTATATATTAAGATTGCTGCTATACGTTGACATCTAATGCATTTCAACCTTACACAAATTCACAGTTCTAGTAAACAATCACAATCACCTTTAATCAAATCTAGTCAGTCTAATCTAAGACTACATGGCAGCAAGGCTTCATGGACCATTCAAAACACTTCTGTAAACTAGCAAAGGGACATATTGTCACAGATTAATGGACCATAGGTTTTGGTTGTTTGGTTTTTTGGTTTTGTTTTTGCTTTTTTGGGGACAGGGTGGTGTGGGACAAGGGCAAGGGTTCGGAATTCTTCAAAACAGAAGCCAAACTCCAGTCTTGTGAAGCTTTTTTTCAGAGCTGTCTCCAATAAAAATCTTTAGTTGCACTGTATCCACCAGACTTTTCTGGATTTAAGAGAATTAAGAAAATACGTCTACTTGTAACTCTTATTTAAGGTCTTTAACTGCCATTGAAACAGGAGTTAAGAGGTGAAATGCATAACTGCTTGGGGCCTTAAATTGTTTGAATTTACTCTACTGCTCAACTCTGGGCTCTCTGGCTAGTACTGCATACTAAACCCATCCTAGACTGGGTCACATACCACTTGCTCTCTGCATTGTTGTTTGGCAACCATCCCTTGAAGGCCCCACCAACAGGCATAGCACTTTCCCATCACATCCAAAATTTCTATTAGCTCTTAAGCTTCAATGAGTCTCCAAGATATTTAATGTCTTACTTGAGCACCTGCTTGCTTCACATCTACCAAACTCTCAGGGCTTCCCATGAGTCCAAGCTCCAGACAGGAGTAAAGGCTGCATGGCAAGCTTTTGACCTCGGGAAATCCCTCTTGAAGGAAAGATTTAGAAGCAGTTTCCCATCCAGCACAGACCTGCTAAAACCCTAAGGTATGACTTCTAAGATACGAGCATGGCAGGCAAGCTAGAGCAGCTTGGCAGTGAAGTGCAGATAACTTAGTACAGAAGCTTAAGAAATTCAAATTCAGCTGAATAACACCTAGCAGATGTAGATTTATTTCATATACCATGAGTCTGCACACTCTTAACTGTGTTCCTTTTTGAGATAAAATAATAAACATTCAAGTGTTGTGCCATGTTGTAAGGATGGTATGCCTCACATCTACTGAAGTTATACTCCTAACAAAATCCAAACTTTACCTCCAAAGCTTTACCTCTGAATCCTAAATTTACCTCTAAAGAATACTAATTTATTTGCAGGACACTTGAAGCTAGTCTCCAGGAAAGTATGCAGATAAGCAGTGAAAGTACTAAATCAGCTTTATGGCAGCTCTAGACTCATGTCAGCATGGTCTAGCCTAACATATAAGAACCTCCATTTGTTCAGGGTTAGCATACTCTGCTTGCACAGGAGCCTCAGAAAACATTAATACTCAATATCTTGTCATTCTCTTATTTGTGTGTGATATTTTCTATAATGAAGTTTTACAAAGAAAAAATGCATAAGCTTTTCAGATGAATATGGAAAACATGATTTTATACATTTGAATGCAATCGTTTGTGTTCACAAGTGACCTAACTTCAACACACAAACTCAGAATAACTGAATTTTGGAGGTAAACTTGAGTTTAGATAAATTTTGGTACCCCGTCATGCCTAGGAGAAAAAGCCAGACTGTATTAGTTTTCAGTACAATCAAACAAAGCAATATGCTCAGAGTTCATTTAAATGCTTTACTATGAAAACTGACATCTGACTTTGCTAGCCACTGTGGAAGAAACGTGGAAGCAAGTAGGAAAAAGCAGTCTTCAAATAATGGTTGATCAAACAGAATTTTCTATTTCAAAGGATTTTATTTTAATTTACAAACTATATATATGAATGTTATTGATACTACCCACAAAAAGAGATACATATTAAGGATGTTGACTGAATACAGTTTAATTGAAAAAGAAACTGAAGGGCTGGGGCCTGAGCTGTGGGCTCCAAGCTGGAGTTGACCTGTGAATGAGTCACAACCTAGCAGAATGTTTTGGTTTTCTTATTGGCTTCATGTTTCAGAGGCAGAACCTGGCCTACCTGTGGCTCTGCCCTCACCCAGGTGGTCATGGTTGGGGTGGTGGGCAAGGCCAGGACTATATCAACCAGGAGCTGATTAGTTGGAATAGCTTCTTGTTGGGTGTGGCGTCTGTTGGGATGGTTGCATCTTGCTGAGCTCTCTGGGTGGTCTCCTTCTGTGTGAGGGGCCACTGAGGGAGCCATCTCTGCCCCTTGTGTCCAGCAGGTGATGCTAGCACCATAGTGGGTAGTAGAGGAGATGGGCCTACAGGAATTTGTGGCAGGATTGTTTGAAAGAAGGGGATGTTGCTGGGTTCAGCATTGGCCTGTGTGATCAGGCAACTGATGGCAGCATAAAATGATCATGACTGCATCAGCACAACAGAAACTCATGTTTCCTATGAACAGAAGCATACTTAAGTATAAAATGTTCAGAACTTCTCAGAGGCAGGGACCTAAGAAGAGAAATTTTGCCAGAAACATTGACTATGTAGATTGGTCATAATTTTTGCCTGTCTTCTTTTTTATTCAGGTTTCCCTATCATTTTTGGTTTTGCTAGGAAAGAAAAAAATAATGTTTAAAAGGAGATGAAACAACAAATTCTATATTTTGGACACCAGTCCTGAAAGCAAGGATTGGTTTTGGACCATAAATTAGGATGTTGTATATGTTATTGCATGTCTTGGTGTAAGAGTTACAGAAAGCCCAGCAAACGAAAAGGTGTAGTCTCCTTAGTAATTTCTAATGACACTGTGTGATGCAACATGAAGGGTTTGCAGGATGGGTTAAAACAAGTATCTGCAGTGAAGAAAACAAAAGTGCACAGACTCTCTAGGTCCCAAAAGCATTAACAAATCATACAGAGTTTTTTCCTCTCTTCTACAACTGGAGATTTTTGAAGTATAATACAAAAAATCACTAAGTCCTCGCTGTAGCTGTCTACATACTGAGAAAATGAGTATGCGCAAATCCCGTAAGTGTATAAAATCAGACTCTTCTTCCTGGTCACTAACAACTAATTCAGATTAAACAAAAGGAGTAAATATTTCCATTGACTCTCTTGTGATCTTAGGCCACAGAAAAATTCACCTCTGAGGAGCATCCCTAGTAAAGAGTATACGGTGGTTTCTATATGACAATAAGTAACACGCAGATTATTGCACTTCTATAGTGATTTATTGGAAATATTTTATTAGACAACTTTATAATGCTTCGTAGCACAGAATAGAAGTATGGTCTAACTTCTATTATAGTCACTGCCAATATTCCCTTCCCCCCAAACACTGGTCAAAACATGAGCTGAAAAATATATCTATCTATTTTTATTGTTATAAGTACTAGATATGTGCATCATCAGTGCTCCCTGAAACACCAGTTAGAAAAGAGAATATTTTTACCAATGCCTTAAAAAAATAGAGAAGTAAAGGCATGATCCTAAATTGCACAGGAAAGTGACTTTGTTTTTCAACATTTCTCCTGGCACAGTTCACTTTTCTTTTTACATCCATCTCCCACTTTCATTTATTTACTATAAAATAAAGCAATTCCCAGTTCCTCAAGTGATCTAAGTTTTGTATTTTGTGGAAATGAATTCTTTGTGATGACAAAAAGTTGTTATGTTAACTTTCTCATAATTTATATTCACAGACACATGCACACGTGTAGGTGCGAACAAAAATACCATGAAGCAAGAAGTACATTTTTTTACTCTGCTGAAATCTGCAGTTTACACAAGAAGTAATGGATTTCCCCATCCCCCGCTTTGCTCTTCAACTCTTTCCTTCTCACACACAGTCTTCTTCTTATTCTTCACAGTTTCAATGGCAACAAGGAACAAAGATGTCTTGAGAGAGCCAAGAATAATACACTGTTGATCTGTACTCATAAGTTTCACTTAATGATTTTTTTTTTTTCTTTTACTTCATGGGGGCCATCTGTGGAGTTCTTTGTTTGGGGATTTGAGAAGAAGACAAAGCTTTGCATACCCTGTCTTTAAGACTCAAATCCCAGAGGTATTGCAGAAGTTCAACTAGGGCTAAGACTAGCGTAAAGTAACTTTTCACAAGAGACCCATCTGTGTTTGAAAAATAAATGGCTTACAATGCTTAGCTGATAGACACTGTTCCTGAAGAAGCGTGTAACCTACTGTATACCTCCAAACTGAATCGGCAAGTTAATTAACACAATTGGTTAATAAATGTTCAGCCATTTCCCTGTCAAAGAGTTTGAAAGGTTGGCTCTAGAGCCTGAGGTTAAAATGTCTGTGGTAGCAATGATGTTAACCTTGTGGCAGGCTTTAACGGGAGCAATGAAAGGAGCTGCTATGTTTCTCCTAGCTCAGCAGGTGTGAAGGCAACACAAAGGACATTCACAAAGGAATTCCTTTACATGAAACTTAATCAGACTTATTCTGAGTGTTGCACACCACTGATTCCACTGCCTGAGAAGTGAATGGTGAACAAATGCTGATTCATATTTTGCAAATGATTCTGAAGAAAAACATTTAATTTGAAAAGTTACCAATTCTTACTCTCTTTTATTTAATCTCAATTTCATTGTTACTTTTCTGTCTCCTCTGATTGTTTTCTGATTCATTTGTTGTCCCTTCCTTCAGCAAAGTCCTGAAGTCTGATTAATTTAAATATGTTTAAGCCCGAATGTCAATTGAATGTTTTTGCTTTCCTTTTAGTTCACTGCAGCTAACTTTATAGAAAGAAAATTCAGAACAGGTGACAATACAGGACAAAAGCCTGTTCAGACTCAGATCAAGACCTTCAGTGTTGATTAATATTTTGATGCAGCTCGATAGTAATCATTTCTAGCTAAACACTTCTGCTGCACCTGACATGAACTGTAGTTTCTGCTCCTTTTTGCTTGTCTAATCTAACCTTGTTAATTAGTGTATGGAATATAAAAATATATAAAAATTAATTTTAAAATTAAACTAAACAAATAGATTTTGTTATTTTGTAATGTATAAATTATTTTTATTTAAGGAAATACTTGAACAGACTCCCAAATTAAAATAAATGCTACAGCTTCTTTTTTAGTAGACAAAACAGAAAGCATCTTTGCTATTCTAATTTAGGAGCAGCTGCACTTTCCAGTTTGAGATTGATAGGATGACTATTATATGCTGCAGGACATCATTTGGTATTTCATTGACTCAGATTCATAGGCCTAGCCAGCAGATTTCAAAGTGCATCACTTTGAGAAAAATATAGTCACTCTCTGAAAATGTTACGAGAACAACAACACAAGGCTTTCATCAGGATATATGTTCAATATGGTTTATTTTGCAATTCTCATGATGCGATTAAGTCCTAGGCTGCACATATGAATTTTGACATGGCAAGTAAAAGACTTCCTTTAAACAAATGGATCTCAAACAGAATTCCTTTCTCTGCTGTAAGTCTTACTATATCCTTAACTTGATATGAGTAAAAAAAACCTAAAATATCCAGAAGAAATCAAGCATCTGGCATACAGAATTTAAAAAATCCCTAATAAGCAATCCACTTCCACTTTTTTATTTCTAAAAATAAGTTTTGATGCACCTTTTTATGTGCAGTGCTCTTAAAAGCCATCTCCAGTTTCTAGTACTTCCAGATTGCTCTTTCTTTGAATAGTAACTAGTAAAAAGGAGAATGAGTATGCATTTCGTGTATTTTAATACATAATTACCCATCTGTTTGAACTCTAGAGCACTAAAATTGTGTTTTATATTCAATACCAGAAAGGCAGTGAGTAGAAACACACAGTACTACTCCATTTTGTGACATGATCTTGAGAAGGGTAACTGAATGAGACCCCTTCCCAGCACAACAGCTTTTCTTTGAGAACACAGAATAGGGAGAAGGCAGTCCTTGTCCCAAATGATAGAAAATCCATATACTTCTATTTCTGTTATATGACATTGTCAGACAAGGCCATGTTTGCGAACACAGCCTCACAAGATTAGATATTGATTTCTGTTTCTAGGAGTTGTTTTATTTTTTTCTGTATTCATGCTCAAAGATATCACCACATCATGAGTTTGGCTACATTTTCAAGACTTTCTTTGCAACCATGAGCTCTATAAGTGTTTTCTAATTAAGTGCTGACAGTCTCATAGAATCATGTATAATTGTGATGATACTAAGAAAGCCAGACAGTGAATGGTTTTGCTTGTCTCTTCTTACAAAACAATAATTGTAAATCAGACAGCTAATACAATGTTAGTGATTTCACAGTAAAAACTCAAAAAAACCAGGAAAAAATGTTTACATTTTTCCAAGTCAGCTGCATATTCCCTGATTTACCACATAAAATTAGTAAACTGGACTAAAGTGACCTCAGACTCATTAGCAGTCCTTTTCTAGAAGCCATCAAAGAGGAAAGGAAGTAAGTACACAGCACTAATCTTTGAACTGGGAAAGGATACAATTTCAACTCTTAGGAAGAATGCTGAGGCAAAGAAACAGATACTTTGTAAGACCTAAAATAACCCAATGAGACATGCAAAGAGCCAACTGTATTTTGTGAAGAACAGGGAATGTGAAATCAATCTACTATCCCAGTAACATATGTTGTCAAGCTGTATGAATAGAGAAAAGGCACCTACACTCATAAACCTTAATTTTTGTAAGACTTAAGGATATTATTTTTCATTACATGATCATGAGCAAGTTGAGAAAATCACAATCTGAGAAATCTATTGTGAATGGTTAATATATGTATTAAGAGTAATAAATATTACTCCAAAAAAAACCCAGCTTCTTCAGGTTTTAGTTTAGGTACTTTACCCTTATTAATGAATCAAATAATAAAACGCTGGGTGTGTGCTTAATATCAGTATCCTCAGAGCTGGAGGAAGTGCATGTAAGCTGAAGAACAGAATAAAATTCAAAATTACTTGGGCTAACTTGAGACATGAACTGAAAAATAGTAGAATATAATTCAGAGACAATTAGAAGTCATAGAAATCAGAAATATTGAGGCGAAAGGAAAAATTGTAAGGTAGAAAGGGCTGCTTTTATAAGGCAGAAAGAAAGCATGAGAAGCATCATCTTAGATACATAGATGGAGAGAAAAGCATCACTTTGAGCAGCACATCTGATTTTGTGTAACATGCTTAAAGAAAGATGCAGTTGATATTAAGAGTCCACAGCTGAGCAAGAACGGAAGGTGAGAGCTTTACAAAAATATGACCAAGACAAGACTGAAAGAAGCTTAAAGGAAACCGTGTAGATGCATGACAATAATTTTCAAAACTAGAAAAGGCTGCTGCAAAAAGTAAGAGATACAATCTTTTTTATTTTGGTTGTAAAAATTGTAAATAGTAATGCATTTAAGTTGCAGAAAGGTTTAGTTTAAACTTTAGGGGGTAAAAAGCTTCAAGAAAGGTGAAGTATTGGAGCTTGACTAGCTGTGCTGTTCAACACTTAGGGCCTTTAAGAATACATTAAGATAAAGTTTATTCATTTGGATTAAATCACCTTGCAAAATAATGTTTTTACAGTAAATGAGAAATAGTCAACAAATGTCAGTTGTATAAAGGCTGTCAGCATAAAGTACACATTTTCCCTCATCTTTTGTATAGTACATATGATAGTTCTGAATGCCAAAGCTAAATTTCCCCAAGTTTATTGTGGTAAAAAGAAGCAGGATGTACACAATATCATAAGATTATTTCCAGTCAGAAAGGTTTTTACACTGTAGAAAATGGTACAGTTTTCATTAGTTTCAGCATCATGCTTAAAACAGCACCATGACATCTTCATCTATGCTGTATAGCTGAAGCACACACGCATAAAAACATATCACACATAGATATGTTCCTTTCATCATTGCCATTCATATCTGCTGATATTTTGCTGATAATATTTAAAAGACTCTGGATTTATAGTTTGTATATTGATACAGAAAGCTTATCTACAGCAGGGATTATAAAGAGAAGAAAGGTTGATAGACAAGAATATGGCTTCAGATACAGTAATATAAATCCCTCTCTGCCACTCTTTCTTTTCAGATAGGTAAATTAGAACAATAAAAGTGAAATCATACATACTAGATTAATGAAAGACACTCCCTCTGAAAGGGCACTCAGAAGCCCTCAGAAGCACCTTATTGTATCACTATGCTATGAACCAGACTTTGGATAAAGTTAATATGGTTACAGAGTTGAAATAACTAATTTTATTCCATAGTTGATATTGTTTTTCCCAATATAGTCAGGAAAAACATGCTACAGAAGTCAAAATAGCTTTAAGCTTAGTTTATACTCTTCCACTGTACTGCTGTCTTCATTGTAGAAACTGAAGCCTGCCCTGGGTGTTAAAGAAGGTATTTTAAATACTTTCCATAAGATGGAAAGAATGTTTGCTTGTGTATAGTTACAAGAGACTACAGTATGGTTTAAAAGATTTTCATTACTAAAGGAGGATTCTCTTTATGCACTTATGTCTTGCAAAATTTTCCTCTCTGAATTAACTGTCTACTTTCCAATACATTTCCCATAGCAAACAAAAAGAGCTGCCAAATTTCGTTCTCTACTTTTTGGCACAATACCTAGCAGAGGTAGAGAAAAAAGTCCAAAAATGACTCATCTACCTACTTGAAAATCACAAGAGCTCTGTCATTTCCACACTCTGATGGACAGCAAGGTTGAGAAATCTGAAGTGATCAAATCTGATGAACTGAAAACATTGGGATTTTTTTTTTCTTTCACTAGTAAATCAAGGGATAGGCTAAAATAACTGAAAGAGTAAAACTTTCCCAGATACAGACTTTACATGTGTGTACAAAGAAGCATAAGTGAAATTATACAGAACACTGTAATGTTTTGAGCAACCAGTAGTCTTTCTGAAAAATACAATGTCATCTGTTCATTTTATTCCAGTTTCTGACAAGTACATTAGACTCTGACAGATAATGTCAGGCTATGTTATAAAAGGCAATAGTGGATGCGGGTAACAGAAATAATACCATCACATGGTGATGATAGTTTAGTTAGTTTGTTTTGTTTTTTTTTTT
>VZZY01009865.1:5243-30919 GCA_013400335.1 Eurystomus gularis | reverse complement strand
CTTACTAAACCAACACACTGTTTCTTCTAAAGCAAGAACTAGGCACTGCCAATGAAATTATCAAGTGGCAGGTTTCAGTCAACTGCACTATATTTGTATACGCACCTAAGTAAGATGTGGAGATGGATCATTGTGGGTGCCTAGGGTCCATAACACAATTAGACAAATTCATGGAACAAATATCCACCCAGGTTTGCTGGAAAAGTGTCTTTTTTATTTTCTTGCATTGTTTTCTTTAGACCCTTAATTGCACAGGGCTATAATTGTCCTAAAGTCTTTGTGCAATCACTGGAGTGACAGAAAATTCCACAAGGTGACTCAGATGTTACCTGTACATGTATGATTGAATTACCTTCAGCTGGTATGAGTGAAGGGCATGCATATAATACAGTTGCCCTAGGCTGCATAACAAATAGTAGTTTGCTACCTCATAGTAACTTCCATGTCTCAACCCTTACTTAGACAACATTGTTTTCATATGTTTTTTAATTCCTACAGATTAATATCTTACATACTAAAGAAAATCTTCAAATCAGTGTGGTGGTTGATAAATCAGTGCTTACACTGCACCTTCCCAGAAATTTTTATTACTCTTGCTTTCATATCCATTATTTTGAATGTCAGGGAGGTATTTTTAAGTACTAGCTTAGTTCAGTTTAATAAAAGAGATTAAAATAGCTACACCAAAAAAATTAAAACTGTTCCTTATTAAGAGTTTAGTTTCATAAAATCAAATGCATATGTAGAGAACTGCATGACTGCTCCAGACAAGATACATTTTACAGGAGCAACATTTTACAGTCTATTCTAGAATAGTGATATAGAAAAAGACAGATGGGACCAGGATTATGAAAAGTCACTGAAAGTATACAATTAAAGATTTAAAATGCCCAATAGAACATTTGGCTACCCTTTCAACAGTTTGGGTTTTTTTTCATATGATCACTATTGTTATTAAATTACTGTTTTAAGCTGAACTTCCTACCTTTTCAAAATCTGATCTATTCTTTTTACTTTCAGCAATAGAAAAATCATAATATTTAATTCTTACATTTCTTAGAATGGAGTTTTCTGATTATTTTCTATTAAAGGAAATAGAAAACTCCACTTTCAAAAAGCTGAGTTTACTTGAGTCTAAAGCCCAAATCAGAAACGTTTCTGATGCAATTACTAAATTGGTCATTATGGACTCTATTGATGCATAATAGTACAAGACAAAATATAGAGATATGAAAAGCTGCATAAAGCTTAAATTAAAGGAAGTTTGAACTACTTCCAGGAACACACACTTTTGCCTTCCCATTCTGTAAACTAGCTAAACTTGGAATATTTTGCAAACTATAAATTTAACTGTGAATAGTAAAGTATCAATTAGTATAACAGGATCTTAATCTGAATTACATATAATTACAAATAGAAATATATAGTCATTAAAAACTGTCTACTTAAGGGTTTCACAAAAATCTCGGGTTTTGCAAGTATAAAATGGGTGGTGTTTGTTTATTTGTTTTATAAATGTATTCTACATCTTCCTCTGTGAAAGTAGTTAATTATTGGTTTTGTTTTTCTTTAACAAGGAAATGTTGTGTTGTGAAAGAGAAAAGTAAACTAAACCATCAGAAGAACCTAGTCAAATTTCCCAAAGGAAACTGACTACCTTAGGGGGAAAACAAAAAATAAAATCCAGATGAGATGTTTACTGCACCATTTGTTTATCAGTTAACAAAGTTGAAAGAGTAAACACAAAAGCAAAATACCTTTGACATAAACTTACTCTCTGAGATAGTTCTGAGGGTCCCTTAAAGAGTTAAATAGTTGTTATTAGAGTTACTCTGAACATGAGAAGGTATGTTACAGGTTCTACGATTCTGTTCAGTTTGCCAAAAAAAAGCAGTTCAATCTTTATCTGTGTTAGCCTTGTAAGAAAACAGACTATGTTCACTATTAGTAACACTCATGCTGAACAGCAGTTTGTGAGACCAGATCTATATTGTGAAGTACTGCTGGCAAATTTATGTCATCTAGAAGTGTGAAAAAAATTACAACCTCCAGTTCACACAGCTATTTGACAGAAAACTCTGACATTCACTTATCTATATTAATATATACTTAGTTTAGCTTATCTCTTTCAGGAACACAGTGCAGAAAGGTTAGAAGGAGACGTCTTTGCCAGCATGTGCAATGTTTTCAGCAGCTGGCTCTGGTGAAGTTGAGATGAGAGCGGCAGGTATACTCCTGCAGATAAATCTCACCTTACCGGCAAAAATGGCACATACTACAGTGGGTGTGATATAACAGGATAGACCTCAAGGATCTAAAATAAATATTTACTTAGACTTAATAGGATTGTCACTGTATGTTTATGAAATGCCAGTTGATTCTTAAATGTATTTACCAGGGATTAACAGCTACTCCAGAATGCATTGCTATTTAATGAACATACAAGAACCGTCTTAGTTGTAGTAAGAAGTTAGGTTTAATAGGATCATGAATTACTTGAACTCACCAAACAAAAAAAATATACTGAATATTGACGCTATGTAAGGTACAGATATCTTATATAGAGTTTAATCCTTAAATTAATTTGTTTTTATTCATCCCTTGGTATTTAATTAACTGAAATACTAACAGTTCCAGCAGTCAGATAAATATGTTAATTTATTTTGATTTTAGGAAGATGTCCATGTAATCTAGAGACCATCCCTTTCCTTTTCTGTGAGTCATTTCAGTAAAGCATTTCAGCAAAGCATTTCAGCATACAGGGCTTTTTGGAAGCCAATGTAAAGGGTAATCTCAGATTCTAATTTTAAACCTCCGACATACTATATTGCTCCTGGTGCCATCAATTTGGCTGTAGGAATTCAAAAGAAAAGCCAAATAGATTAATGTTTACGTAAAGCATATAAAACTATAAACCTTACACAGACACTCAATTTTGTGAGTGAAAAAACAGTTCCCAGCTGCAAATACATGGAAGAGGGAACAACAGCTGTGCAAACAGAAATCATATTTCTTACATGGAAGAAAGATTCACCACCTCCACATCATGACTCTGCTGAAATGGGAAAGATTTACTGAATAAATTAATGATGATGACTCCCGAATAAACTTGGACCAGAATCTTTAACACCTGTAACATTAATAAGAGACATGGAAGGCAAAAAACTATGGCCACTGTGCAAAAAGCTGGTTCCTGCAAAAACACTGCAAAAAAACCCCACAAAAACTGCAATTCATCTTTCATAACTTTATTTATCTACAATTATTGAACTACATCTGAATTAGTCATCCCTTACTGACAGTAGTGAGGAATGAGCATTTGAGGGTGTGATTAATCTAAAATAGGTCAAATGAATCATGCTCCAGAAGTACCTATTGCTCTCCTTCTTAATTCTAAAGTGCTCATCAACTAATTAACTATAAAGAATCAGAGTAAGTAGCTCAGAGGTAGATAAGATAGCAGGTGAAATGGTAAGGACAAGATTCCTGAGAATTTGTGGGCTGTTCTTTCATTCAACGGGGTTGAAAATACAGAGGTTTAGGTTGTTAGGCTTTCTTTTTCTCTTCCTAAGTAACAAAACCTTGAGGTCTAGATTTTTCAATTTACTTGTACTTATAAAAAACTGAATATCCAGGAGAAAATCTGAACCTTAGTTTTGAATCTATGTTGGAAAGGTAAAATTCACTTTAAATGAAGATGACATAAACTTGCATTTCCTGGATTTCACTAAGATTGCAGAGTACTTTTAGCTGCCTCTAACTTAACAGGATTTTTTAGATTTGTTATATTTTCCAGAGTACTCTGGTCCCAAATCTTGCCAGTAGACTGAACAAAGGCATTAAAACCCTATGTATATTTTGAGGAAGCATTGTGGTTTTGTTCAGCTACAAAATCTTATGGGAAAGAATGATGTTACTTAACATTGGATTAAAAATAGAAAGTTATATTTCATTGATTTATAACAATAAATAAATATCATACTGTGCTAGTTCAAATGGGCACAGTGGTACAACTCTGCTGACTCTGATGACCCTTGCCTGCAAAACTGCAAGCACTTGTCTGATATGGTATGTATTCCAGTTCAAAATTATTTAATTGCAGCTAGCATTGAGGAAAAAAATACAAATTGTGATCACTTTTGGCAGAGAATTTCATTCAAGACAAGCACACTACCTCTAAAAGTAGGGTATTTTCTCATTTCTTAAGAAATCTGTGGGGTTTGATTACTTGTGCTTTTTTTCTCCTCTGTGTTACGTGTTATATTCCCACACCTTAAACTTCTATTTTTTTTTCCTCTCTTTCTTCTTCTCCCCTTCCATACTTCTGCATACCAGAAAAAGAATCAAGTTTACAATAGGGAAAGCAGCTGTATGGTACTCATCTTTCAAATGTGCTTGTAAAAATTTTAAATAAGAGTTTTGTTCTTAATAAATGATGAGCCAGCTACTGTTGTCCTGTATACCTACAAAAAGCTGCAGAAATACAGTAAATTTACAATGATCTGTAATTCTACTGACATCTGAAACTGTCTTTAAAGAATTTAAATAAATCTTTTTATTTTAAATAGCAAGTAAATTTTTAGGCTTTAAATAGTACCTTATTTTGTCTTACTTAAAGAGGTTACACATCTCCTGAGATCACTGTAAAAAAAATAGTGACTTAGTGATGGAGTAATATTTCTTAAAAACAAGGGGAAGGTGGGTTCCCAGTTTTCACCAACTTTCTAACCTCTCTTTGAGACACTCTTTTCTTGTGTCACAATTCTATATATTTCTGCAATTCTCCATATACAAAAAAAAAAAAGTGGAAGTACACAAAATAAACCACATAAAAATAAAAATAAAGGAATAAAATTAAATGTTTTTTATAAAGAATGAATAAACAGACTCTGAATGTAACAAAAATACAGAAATTATCAATAGTTCTGCATAAAGAAAGGGTGTCCATAAGCAAAATTTACAACTGTTATATTTCAATAACTGGGCTTAAACATCTTGTGGGATTTTATTTTCAACAATAAATATCATCAAGATAGAAGTTCAAGCAATTTAAATTCTGTTCTTGTCTCAAAATAGCCATACAATGATAACATAGTTTTTACTACATGCTTCAAAGTTTTGGATAATTCTGTTCAAAATTTACATTTTTAAACAGTTTTTATTGTTTGAAAATTAAAAAAAAAAGTTAAATGTAAATGTCCTGAGTTAGCGTAAATTTTACCATATTATTGTGTGAATTTTCCAGTGTAATTCCATCCAAGTATATGTTTTGAGTACGTCCTTATTTCTTTAGCATAAGCCTGAATGCCAAAGAAAAAAATATTTTATGCTATTATATGGTATTTCCAGTGATTTAAGGATATGCAGTATCCACTTTAAATTACCTTCTTTAGTTTGATTTTCATGGTCCAATTTCAGTAGTGCACTCTGACAACTCTACAGTACTACTGAGAAGCAAAAAACCATCCACAGAACACTGGCAAGCTCAGCTAGGTTTTAAGCTTTTCTCACAGCAGTGGCTGTAGTGTTCAATGTAGTTTTCTTTCTCCATTCAGTTCTACTCAATGCACTTCTCTTCAATAAATACCTGCCTTTCCTATGCACTCAGGTATTCCTACCTGGGTACCAGCCAGGTATTGTTGGGTCATAAAAATTTGAATTGAGAAAAGAGAGGAAAGAAAATGGTACCTGACATAACCCAGGGTCACATTCAGCTTTCTGTGTTCATAACATAGACATAAATGTTACAAATATTTCAGTCAAACTTTTAACCTGCCTTTTTAAAAAGAAAATATTTGACTATGGGCAAATACTATGTCTGTAAAATAAATTAGGCTGAGAACTTGACAAATTGATTTCATAGACTATTTTGGAGGTTTTTCTTAGAGAAAAATATTGGTCCTTTTTATGAGTAACCACTCAAAAATGACACATTGTTAGGGTCACATAGTATGATTTCCCACATTACATGTACAAAATTTCTACTGTAAGTAAAATATTCTTATGAAAGAGCTGTGAAGCTGGTAGTTTCTGAAATTATTATAAAAGTGGAGTATGAACTTTATAAACCTCAGGGAAAAAGAAAAAGAAAAAGAAAAAAAAAAGAAAGAAAAATTATTTCTTCTTTAAATTAGAAGTAATTTTGGATAAAGATATACACCAATGTTGTCTTTATGTGAACTTTGCTTACAACAACAAAATACCATAGGGATAAGGGACAGAATCCTAATTTCAAATCAAACAGGTAAAGTGGAAAAGAAATAACCACATCCTAAAACTAATCACACACATAAAGTATAAAACTATTCATATTCAGTGGTGCAAACAGATCCAATATATGCTTCCCTAAACCACACAGATTACAGATGTGGTGCAAAAGTCTCTTCAGGGTATCAGAACAGAGACAATTCCACTTGTGTTACTGTTCTTAATCTGCATGTTTGACTCAGAACTTGAAAAGTTTTTGGACTGTGTAACTGTGTAGTGAACATGTCCAATGTGCAAACTAAATGGCAGTTTTTATGTAAGAGCCACATCCATTTGTCCAAACAAAAATTGGGTCATATAATAAAATCCTGTATGAAGAATTTAATTCAAAACTGAGAAACAGTTAAGTTGATAGTGTCATCTAAAAATCCAACATGCGTATCCCTATAATTCTTAAGCAAACATTGCAAATGTATTGTAACATATATAAAGTTATATATGTATATAGACATACATATGTACAGTACTATACATTGTAAACTAGATATAAACAACTTCATTTTTAAAATACTGTTTTTTAACTGTATACTCTATTTTAGATTGACAGATTTTGCCTCCTTATTATTATAGATTCCCAAAACAAGCTTTATGATGAAAATGCAGTTTTGTGTGGACAAATTTGTGAATTGTTCTCATATTTGTAGTTTTAAGACAAGCATAAAATATTTCAAAGCTTTACATTTTCCATATGTTCAGACACAGTTTTATTTAGTTTGCAAAATCAAATTTTCAGGGACATCAGTTAATGATGTCTTATTTCTCTATTTATTCATATGCATGTGCACATACATAAACACATATTACATATACAATATTAATAATGCTAAAAGAAATAATAAAAGATGAAGGATTTTTTACATCTAATCACATGAACATCCCCACCAATTTATATGAGACAGTTTATGTATAAAAAGCTGGAATAATATGGTCCTGAATTCAAAAGAAACTTTTACTTGTCTTAAAGGGCTTTTTCTGTGCCACAGCATGACTTGGTTATACTGGGCATATGCTCCTCTCCATTTCATGCTGCAGATGGGAGCAGATGGAATTAAATATAGCTTGGCATGTAGCACAGGGGCAGCCATAGAGCAGTATTTTTTAGTACCGCACAGACACAACCAGCTCCATATACATTAGAGATGAAACACAAAAAAGGGCATGTCACCTTCACGAAAGGGTAGCGGGAAGGGAACATCTGTTATACATGCAGTGTTCCCTGTAGAAAGAACTGAAACACGATGAAATATGCATCAAAAGTTCCCTATGCACTGAGGTACATTAAGTCCCTTTCAAACCATATGAAGCCCACTTGGGGAAGGGAAGTTATTTGAGTACGGCAGCTGGACTAGGAGAAAGCAGCAGCAGGGAATGGAAACCAGCTGTTCTGCCATTCTGGAAATCAGGATGGGTAGAAGGTACACAGAGGCTGATACACGGCATGTGTGTATCATTGATGTACAGAGACTAGGCAAAGTTTCACTAAGCAGTAATTAGTTAATCATGCTGCAGCTCTGTCTCTGAGCAAAGTCCGTATTAAATGCTAAATGCTATTAAATTATATCAGGGGTTGTTGCTGTGAAGCACTACATAATCCATGTTCCCCATGGTTCTCTAACACAGAGAACTCTTCCAGTAAAAGAACATGTTCTCTGAAAAAGGGCTGCAGAGCAGGTCAGTGCCGATGTTCCCTTTCGGTGTGTTGTACTCAGGGCTAGATAATATACCACATGCTTACATAAAATCAGGGCTAGAGTGGATCTTCTAGCCCTGGGTATGTTAAAAATAAATCTATGTTAACGCTAACAAATGTGAACTCAACCTGTTTTAAAAACCACCAGGAAGAGGTGTTCTTTAACTTGCATGGGGTAGACTGCTTCAGTGCCTAGCTATCTTTATAGCAAAGTTCTCCTTCATACATAGCCTAAATAGCTCTCCCAGAAAATTAAACAAAAGGAAAAGAAAAAGCAATCAATATCCTATTTATAACAACTTTTTATACACAAAGACTTTTGTTATATTTCATCCCAGTCTTTGTTTATTTAAACAAACATAAATTATAAACAAACACTTCTTTCAAACTTCACCCACAGCCCATAATCATAATACTCTATTTTCTGCTGTTACTCTACCTCTTTGTTGATTTTGAATTTGTCCAGAACTACCTTAAAAGTATACCTATAAACTGAGTACAGCAAAGAAAAGTAGTATGTACACAGAAAAAGGGCTAGAAAAAAGAACAGACTGGATTACTGCGTACAAAAATCAGGAGACACTCTTTATTCCACAACAAAACACAATTAGTATTTTTCCAGCTGAAGAATTGCTGAATGGAATAATTAACTCCTGTCTCTTATTTAAGACACTCCTGTTTTGTCTTCCCCAGCTGGACATAAAACTATTGATAACTACAGTCCAAGTTTCCAAATAATTTGCATGGGCTTTACAGTAACTCTATCTGTAGAATATTACTTCTCTTTGGTAACAAGAATATGACTGGAATATGCAATGGGATTGTGTTACAACTTGACTGTTTATCTTATCTGTGTTTATCTGTTTAGTGTATCTATTTTCTGCTGACTCAATAAGAGGAGATACAATCATACAATGACAATTTAAAATGAGAAAGAGATGTATTTATTTCCTCTCCTTTATACAACTGAACAAACATACACACTTTTATATATGTATATGTTTTTTAAACTATAGTTCTGTGCAAGGATGTTTTCAAACACAGGCTAAGAGGCAAAAATAGACTCTATAGCCTCATTACAACAGTTTCCATTATATTAAGTATCCATCCAATATATGAATATATGCCCTAAAATTTTCATTAACAAAAGTAAGCACAAGCAGAGAACATCCATTTACCACCCAGGGAAATGCTTAAATGCTGAAACAATGAAAATGATCTATTTTCTGATTTTCTTGTTTCAAAACTTGTTGATCTTTCTATGACCCCACTTTTCTTACAACTTATAAAAAGAATCTGAAAAGAAGAAATGTTAGCTGAAGATAATGATTTTGACATAGAAGGGCCTCATCTTACTGAGAACTGCAAATCCTTCTCTTGCTCTTCTAATGGGAATACAGTGAAAAGATAACTTATGGATTCTAAGCCTTGCAAGAACAAACTGCAGTACAATGACTGTGCTCAGCCCCAGGAAAGGCAATGTCAAAACAGAGAGTACAGAAAGGAAGCAGTGAGATTTACAGTACTGACAGGGGAGGGATATTCTGCTTTGTTGCCTCTAAAGTAAAATATGAAGAAATGAGCACCAACAGCTACAGCACCCAAATATTAGAATTTGCACTCACATCTCAGATATCAGATTTATGGTAACAGACTTGTGATCTTGAAGTGCACATTATGAATTAATTGCAAATAAGTTTATAAAAGAAAACTCTTCTGAAATTTATTAATACTCTTATTGGTACAATCTCAAACTTTTAAGATGTTAGTAATGATATATCTAAATTTATTTAATAGTGAAGCTTCTAATGAAAACAAAATACAGGGAAAAAATATAGCTAATTTTCAATCACTGAATTAATTTGTAATTGTAGAATAAGTAAAAATAATGGGAAGCAGAAATGAAATTACCTGAAAGATGTAGCATAACACACCAAATGGTGCATAGATGAAGATGGGCTGAATGGCTATAATCCCTTCATTGTGTCACAGTGACATGTTTTTTGTGTGTACAGATGCAGAAAGTTCTTTCTGCATGTTTTGAAAGTCAGTTATAGAAATTTCCCCCCTAATTTTTGGCTAAATACATTAATCAAATGCAGGATATTCTATTCACAAAACTTCACTGCTACCAGATACATGATGATAATCTGCCAGATGCTGAAACATGCACCTGATAAAAAACCTGGTTTGGCAGAACTCAGCTCCAGTTGAAAAGCAGGATAATAGGCAATAACAGGTGGCAGTAATAGGCTAAGATACTCTGATGCAAAGTGTATTCACTATCACTTCAGCTGCCAGAATGTTTGCATTGCTTTTCTATTTTGTATCAATGAAGACAGATAAGTCAAGCCATTAAGCTAATCTATCCCTTCCATTAGGATGCCACTTCACTTTCTTTTCTGACCTCTTTTAGGACAAACACCTGCTTCGTCAAACTTCGGAAGCACCAAACAAACTGGACGCTGCTTCAAACCACACCTAATTATTGTTTCACCTGACATTAAATGGTGTCAGTCACAAATCTAGGCTTTGTATTGAAATAACTTAAATGAAACAGTGAACCTAAACAGATGGTAGACCAGTAGACAGTTGAAAAATAAAACTTAAAACCAGGAAGATATTCAATATAACAACAACAGAGGGAAAAAGAAATCTTTTATACTCTGAGTAAATAAAAGTTGGTAGTGTTTCATCTTTATTTTGCCCAAATTCATCATATAATTTGCTCGATACATAACACTGCAACAGATATGTCATAGAATACTGGGTATTAACATGAGAAAGGTTTTGACAATCATCTGTACAACAAAGGCAACTGACCTGTATTCCTCTCTCTAGTTCATTAATTTATGTTCAAAGGGAGAATGCTATGCTTATCTCTCTCAAAAAAAAAAGGCATCACAGAACATCTGCATAGCCTAGTTCATCTTTAAATGAGTGTTTAAGATCAAGGCATTTGGAACATTTGAAACCTTTATGAGTATTCCTCTAAATACAAGTGAACTATATTAATTTAAGTTTAGTACTAATGGAAGTTTCAATATTACCATTCAACAAGGATTTCATAAGAAGGATGATACCAATAATAATGTTGCTAATTCTCTTAAATTTAGAAATACTGTTTCACTGAACAAGGAACTCACAGCAGCAAAGTAGGGAGGAAGTACTGGCATCGCCTTAAATGTCATAATGAATTTGTTGAACACATTGGAGTGGACATCAAAAAATATAAATAGGGCTTATTCTTCATGAAAGTCTGTAATTCTACATACATATTTAGTCTTAAATTAAAAATCCCACTACTAGAGTGAGGAATCAAGTATCTCCAAGGTGTTGATAACAAATTTGGTTAATCAGAAGCAGTCACAGAACAGGTAAGTTAGTCATTGGCCTATGCTAGTCTTCATGTAGGATCATACATGCGCCTGCATAAAGCACAGAAGCCAAAAAAAAGGAGACAGAAAAATAAGTGGAAAAGAACAAATGAAATGGGAAAAAAATTTCTCATTTTTGTGGGCTTCACCTAGCTGTTTCCAGAATTTACAGTTCTAGAAAAATATAGTACTACTAAGTCATACTAAGAAAAGGGAAGAGGCTCTCAGTACAATTAAGTTACTCTTCTAGCTTGTGTGGATAATAATTAATCAGATGAAAGTGAAGAATAGGCATTGTGTGCAAGTCCTGATGTACAACAGCAAGTTAGCATCTTACCTGACCATGTTAGGGGTAAGCCAGTTGGAAGGGATGATAGTCCTGAACATAAAGACTCTTAGGTGGCGTCAGAACAAGTAGTGCAGTCTGACAGCTATTCACATTCTGGGCACAGTGAGAATGTGATAGGAGATGTTCTGTCCAGGGGAAAAAACCTATGGGAGGAAGCAATGTTGAACAAAATATTTCACAGGTTCTGTCAGCTCTGTGGGGACTCCCAGCCTCAGCCAGTTTTCAGCAGAGGCCATGATCAGCTCTAACTTTGAAAAGAAATATTTCTCTACAATATTCTTTTTCCATTATCTCATTAAGCTGATGTTCTCATAAAAGAGCCTATCATCCCCAATGGCATGGAAAGCATTGGTGATGATGTCAGACAGCAGAAATTTGCTTGATGAACTTTCCGCACTTATCAGGCTAGACTGATTCTCACTCAGTTAAACAGAATGGATTTTAATTATCCTACAGACACAAACAAGATTATGGCAAGAAAATCCATGGATAGTTCAGAAAAAATCTTGGTAAAAAATTCTGATAATTTCTGCTCTGCTGCAGATGGATAATGCAGGGTATTTAATTTCAGAAATTAAGAATATAAATGTATAAATATACAAGCTACTACAAACTTGTTCTGTGAATGGGTTCAGTGAACAAACTCAAGAGTTAACAGTATTCACAGAGATTCTATAACACTGATACAGTTTTTATTCCTAAGATTGTTGCATGCAGGACTGTATCAGCTGTGATGCAAATCTATTTTTGTTGTGATGATGAAGAAAGAAGTATTATATTTTAAAGTTGTATTTAATATCTCTGTTGTTTTTGTTGTTTTGTTTGGTTGTTTGTTTTTTTTTTCCCTGAAGATGTTTATAAAAGTCCTTTTATACTAGTTCTCTGTACCTTAGACTAAAATGTTGCTGTTCTACAGAGAAGCCTGGTGAGCAATACAAGTCCCAGAGGAGTCTCTGATATCAAGAGTGTCAGAGTTTTGCTTTACCCTTCCTCCAAGGAGGTGCCTCCTCTTTTCCTTTATTCCCAGGATCCATGCTACTGTTAATGAGGCAGCTGCACATGCAGAAATGCCCCCTCTATGGGAGGCAGGTGTGAATGGCAAGCAAACGTGTTGAAAGATGTAACACAGAGTGATAAAGTGAAAACTGAACAACAAAGCTACTGAATTTGGAGATACTTAATCCCTTGGATATTTTTGACAAGGACATGAAAATGTGGATTTATGTTAAAGCAAGAAAACATAGAAAGAAAAAAAGAAAAAAAGGAAGGAAAATTTCCTTGAAAAATCTAACAAAGACAATGGTTTATTAGTGACTACGGAAAAGTCCATAACTTTGTATTGTCTTACTGATTATAAGGTAAACTTATCCAGGATTCATTAAGAAAAGAACAAAATTTACATCTTGCTTTTGTACTGCCTCTTTGTAGATATCATTTATGGTTTAAGATATTGTTTTCAGCTTGGGATATCTTTTCAAGAAATACAGATTATTGCGTAATACTTAAACCATACCAAAACAACATTCTGTTATTTACATATGAAATGTGAATAACATATGCTACTTCAGGTGGAATAAACAGGTAACTTGACAGACGTTTTCAAAACTATTAATTTTTATAAGGCTTCTAAGTAGGGTTATCTCAAACTGTCCAAACTAGTGACGGGGTTTAAAGTCTCAGCAACAGAATTGGAAAAAGAGAGGTAAACAAAACAAGTCTATCTCAAACCACACTATCAAAAGAGTAGCAGGCTTATGGAACAAGCTGCTTAATAAGACAGCCGCATTGGATAGCATAAGTAAGCTTCAGAATAGTTACGCATTTTTGTGCAGAAAGTGGATTGGAATTCACAGCAAGAGGATATATGGCTGAGATAACTAAAAAGGGACATGCTTATTTTAACACAAGATTTACTGTCCTGATAACTTTTATTGGGTTGCATTTTTTTCCCCTTTCTTTCCATTAAGGCCAAGTGATGACCTTTCATAAGCATTTCATAATGGTACCTGATTTGTATTATCTTTCCCGCTTGTATGACTGTTTACAGTCACCACTAGACATAACCTGCTATCTGGAGCATTTTACTTAAAATCAAATATTTTATTAGTAAATTTATTGAGGCTTTACCATCCACTGTTTTCACTATTTTAATGCAAATCATGAAGTAAGCTTGATTGTTTCCCTTCTTGTGCTGAAATCAGATGTCTTGTCTACAAAAAATATTTTTTCATAAAATTTCCTCTTCTCTATTACTGATAGAAGTACAATTGCTGCAGTGCTACTGACACATTTTTTGTCTCAATAAGACCAGTTAATTTTCAAGCTGTCTAGGCTCAAAACTGTAGTTAAACTACTGGTACTGCTAACATTCTTGTTAGTGCCATGAGTAGAATTGGACCCGTGACAATAATGTTTGAAATGTCAAACTCAAATTTAATTCACTTTTTAAAAATCCCAAATCAAGATCCTGAATTCACAGTTAATCCTGATTATTTTTTTTTAATGTCATAACATCTAATAATTAACACTGTTCTAAAAGTGGAACTTGAGCTATTTCAAGTATCTTTAAACGACAATAATCATGCCTGAAACTTTGCTACAAAATAGAGAATTCCCATCCCTGCACAAAACCCAAAATGATGACAGAACCCCAACTTCTGAGACAGCTTCAGGTACTGCCATAGGCAATTGTTTCTAGCAAGTGATCCATTTCCTGTTCTCAGAAAACAATTTTTCTCTAAACAAAATGCAATCCTTCTTCTATCCTAATCATATATATCATATTTCCACACTCCTTGAACTTGGCTTGTCTTGACTAGAGAAAGTAATTTTGTTTATTTTCTTTCAAAGGAGAAAAGTTACTTTGGAATAAGAGCCCTAATCATACTGAGCTCAATGACAAGCAATCATTGATTTCATTGGGAACACCACATTGCACCACATTTGTTACTGCAATGATCAATAACCCCATAAGGTGCTCACTGCAGGTTCAGTTTTCATAATATGCCAATGATTTTACTACAGCACACGTGAGATGGAAGAGTTTGTACAAGTAAACAAATTGATACCATTATCATTTGTAATTATACATAGAAAAAAAAAAAGAAAAAAGGTCATTTATCTCTCTATTTTTTTATTTTTTTTTTTTAGTAGGGGATGGATGAGGAGCTGACTGAAAGCTTATGGGTCAGGATTAAAGGGAGGGCAGGGATGGGTATCATTATGATAGGTCTACTACAGGCCACGTGACCAGGAAGACCAAGTGGACGAGGCCCCTATAGACAGATAGGAGCAGCCTCATGTTCACAAGCTCTGGTCCTAATGGGGGATTTCAACCACCCCTATATCTGTTGGAGTGAAACACAACAAGGCATAAGCAATCCAGGAGGTTTGTGGAATGCACTGATGAGAACGTTCTTCTGCAAGTGACAGAGGAGCCAATGAAGAGAGGTGCTATGCTGGACCTTGTTCTCACCAATAAGGAGAGGTTTGTGAGGAATATGAAGCTAAAGGACAGCCTTGGCTGCAGTGACCATGGAATGGTGGATTCAAGATCCTTAGGGCAGAGAGCAAGCTTGCTACCCTGGAGTTCAGGAGAGCAGACTTTGGCTTCTTCAGGGATCTGCTTGGTAGCATGCCATGGGATAAAGCCCTGGAAGGAAGAGGAGCCCAAGAAAGCTGGTTAATATTCAAGGATCACCTCCTCCAAGATCAGGAGCAATGCATCCCAAAAAAGAGGAAGGCAGGCAAAAATGCCAGAAGGCCAGTATGGATGAACAAGGAGCTCCTGGCCAAACTCAAAGACAAAAAGGAAGCCTACAGAGGGTGGAAGCAAGGACAGGTAGCCTGGGAGGAATACAGAGAAATAGAGCAGCCAGGGATCAGGTTAAGAAAGTCAAAGCCCTGAAGGAATTAAATCTGGCTAGGGACATCAAGGGCAAAAATAAAAGCTTCTGTAGGTACATTGGTGGTAAAAGGAAGACTAGGGAAAAAGTGGGCCCTCTCTGGAAGAAATAGGAGACCTGTTTACACAGGATATGGAGAAGGTTGAGGTACTCAAGGACGTTTTTACCTCAGTCTTCACCAGCAACTGCTCCAGCCACGCTGAATAAGTCACAGAAGGCAAAGGCAGGGACTTGGAGAATGAAGAACCACCCACCATAGGAGAAGATCAGGCTTGAGACCATCTAAGGAACCTAAAGGTGCACAAGACCATGGGACCTGATGAGATGTATCTATGTATCCTGAGGGAACTGGCAGATGAAGTGGCTAAGCCACTATCCATCATATTTGAGGAACTGTGGCAGTTCCGTGAAGTTCCTATTGACTGGAAAAGGGGAAACATAGTCCCCATTTTTAAAAAGGGAAAAAAGGAAGACCCAGGGAACTACAGGCCAGTCAATCTCACCTTTGTGCCCAGCAAGGTCAAGGAGTGCATCCTCCTGGAAACTATGATAGGGCACATGGAAAATAAGGTGATTGGTGCCAGCCAACATGGCTTCATTAAGGGCAAATCATGCCTGACAAATTTGGTGGCCTTCTATAATGGGACTACACTATTGATGGATAAGGGAAGAGAAATTGAAGTCATCTGCCTGGACTTGTGCAAATCATCTGACACTGTCCCACATGACATCCTTGTCTCTAAATAGGAGAGATATGGATTTGATGGATGGACCACTTAGTGGATAAGGAATTGTCTGGATGGTCACACTCAAAGAACTCAATGGCTCAATGTCCAAGTGGAGACCACTGACAAATGGCATTCCTGAGGCTTGGTATTGAGACTGATGCTGTTTAAAGTCTTTGTTTGTGACATGGACAGTGGGATTGAGTGCACCCTCAGCAATGTGCAGATGACACTAAACTGTGTGGTATGGTCATGTGGTGGGTTAAACTTGGTGAGTACCAGATGCCCACCAAGCTGCTTGTCCTGGTTCAGCCAGGACAGGGTTAATTTGGTGCAGCCAGGCTATTCCATACCATGTTGACATCATGCCCCAGGGCCAGTTCCAGTTCTGTGGTGCGACTGGTGGTGGCAGCACACAACCAATCCGCTCAGGTCCATCTGTTTGTCTGTACGGTATTGCTTATTTTGTACATTGCTTTTCTCACTGTTGTTATTGCTGTTGTTACTGTGATTGTTTCTTATGTGTCACCGTATTAAACTCTCCTTATCTCAACTCAAAAAGGGATTATAAAACTTTTTTTTTTTTTTTCCGCAGTAGGGGGGTGTCAGTGGCAGCGGCCACGTGGCTCGGCTGTCAGCAGGGACAGAACAACCACAGCTTTACTAAACCCCCACACTGCTCCATCAGCCCAGCCTCCCTCTACCTCAGCAGGGCAAAGAGGAAGAAAATAAGATGGAAAAAAAACAAAGACAAAGGCAATTTAATGAAAACAAAACAGAGCCACTCAAGGGCCACACATGGAAGCAAATAAAAGATTTGTTCTCTACTTCCCATCAGCAGGCGATGTCTGGCCCCTTCCTGGAAAGCAGGGCTCCAATACATGTAGTTGTTCTTCTGGAGGACAAAGGATGGACCCCCTCCTCCTCCTTTTCCGTAGCTTTATAGCTGAGCAGACGTCATATGGTATGGAATATCCCTTTGGTCAGTTTGGGTCAGCTGTCCTGGTTGTGTCCCTTCTCAAGATCTTGCCCATCCCATCCAACTGGGAGCGGAATTTTGGAAAGACAGACTTGGTGCTGTGTGAGCACTGCGCAGCCGTAGCCACAACACAGGTGTGTATCAACACCGTTCCAGTTCCCAGCACAAAACACTGCACCATGAGGGCTACTATGGGGAAAAGCAACTCCAGCTCAGCCAGACCCAATACAGGTCAACACACTGGAGGGAAAGGTTGCCATCCACAGAGGGACCTGGACAGGCTTGAGAGGTGGGCCCATGCCAACCTCATGAAGGTCAAGTGCAAGGTCCTGCACCTGGGTCAGGGCAATCCCAAGCACAAATACAGGCTGGGCAGAAAATGGATTGAGATCAGCCCTCAGGAGAAGAACTTGCAGGTATTGGTTGACTAAACACTCAGTATGAGTCAGCAATTGAAGTGCTGGGACCTGAGTTGTGGGTCCCAAGTTGGCTTCATGTTCCAGAGGCAGAACCTGGCCCACCTGTGTCTTTGTGGCTCTGCCCTCACCCAGGTGGTTGTGGTTGGGGTAATGGGTGAGGCCAGGATTATACCAGGAGNCTGTGTGAAAGAAGACTTCTGAGGGGATGTTGCTGAGTTCAGCATTGGCCTGTGTGATCAGGCAACCGATGGCAGCATAAAATGATGATGGCTGAACCAGCACAACAGCAATGTGCAAGTGCAGCCCAGAAACCTAACTGTACCTTGGGCTGCATCAAGAGAATCATGACCAGCAGCTCGCGGGAGGTCATTCTTCCCCTCCACTCTACTCTGGTAAGACTCAGCTTGGAGTACCATGTTCAGCTCTGGGGCCTCCAACGTAAGAAAACACAGACCTGATGGAGCAAGTCCAGAGGAGGGCCATGAAGAGGATCAAGGGGCTGAATCACCTCCCCTCTGACAACAGGCAGAGAAAGCTGGGGTTGTTCAGCCAGGAGAAGCCTCCAGGGAAACATTATAGCAGCCCTCCAGTGCTTAAAGGAGGCCTAAAAGAAAGCTGGAGAGGGACTTTTGACAAGGGCATGTAGTGATAGGATGAGTGGTTAATGGCTTTAAACTGAAAGAGGGAAGATTTAGATTAGATGTAAGGAAGAAGTTCTTCACTGTGGTTATGAAACACTGGAATAGGTTGTCCAGAGAGGTTGCAGATGCCTCATCCCTGGAAGTGCTAGATAGGGCTTTGGGCAACCTGGTCTAGTGGGAGGCATCCCTGCCCGTGGTAGGTGGGTTGGAACTACACGATCTTTAAGGTCCCTTCCAACTTAGACCCTTTTATGATCCCACCATTCCACAAAAACTCACATAAACACTTGCTGCTGCACTTCCATGGCTGACAGTACTTAACATTCACAGTTCAATATATATTTAATAAGAATGTTAGGAATTCATATGGGCCACTGGAATAAGTTGTTTCTTGATGAACAGGGCCCCTCATCTAGCTATAATGACAAGTGCAAACCTCCATATAACTCTTCACATTACAATGAAAATAAACAACAGGTATAGTTGGCTTTATCTGCTTACTAGAATTATTATATTTTGACCAGGATTGGGCTTTATTCTGTTGGAAAACTGCAATATTATGAACTCCAGCCATACTGTCCTTTTCTGATAAACTACACATTTTTAATGTGAGTAGCAAATCATTTTCCTAATGAAACTTAAAATTTTAGAACTTTTTCAGTGCTATACTTGATAGATAGAAATCCAGAGATTTTTTTCTTTCTCATACACAAAACTGAGAAATTTAGAAACACTCAAACAGTATCTGAAAAAAAAAAAAACAAACAAGTCTAGCCCTGCATCTTTATACAGATCAATGTCCAATTACAAGCACAGGGTTGCTGTGGCAGAAGGTCAGGAAAAAATAATCTTTTTGGCATGTATTACTTGGATAATAAGGTCATGTATGAGGTCAACCTTCAAATACATACATAGTAAATTATACGGCAACATTCTAAATATTCTACACAGCAAAAATTATATTGCAATCTTAACATAATCAGAAAAATGAAGCTGAACATGTATTTCCTCATGACTGCTACAGATCAGACTAGGCTAGGAGGCTAAAAACCTGGGTCCAGTTAATCAACCATTCAGAAAAAGCTTATTATATATTTCTGCTTAATTATAAATATAGCTTCTTATTAAGGCTGACTGATAATAATTAAGATTGATAATAACAAACCTACAAACATCTAAAAATAATTCAATGGTGCACTTGCTTATTGCTTACAGCCTAGAAGCAAAACACAAATACACACAATGCTGCAGTACTTTGTCTGACGCTTATGAAAAAAAAAAAAAGAAGTGTCTCTTTTGAAATAAAAGACCTCATAATTAGATAAAGCACATCTCGAAAAAAAAAGGAATTGGACACAGAGTTTCAGGAAATAAACATGCTTGTTTATCAGAATGAGTGCTTGCAAAGAGCACTGTCACTGTCCTGATATAAGTGATTTTAGCTGTTTCACAGACACTCATCTTCGGTACCTCCACAGGATGTGAATGAAATTATACTGAAAATCAGATTATGTTATTATTATTTGACACTTCTCACACTGCTATTAATTGTGAAATCAACATTACAAATTGGAAAATATATCCATGAAATGAAAACATCTTCTGATCCATCTTTACTCATCTAATATCCCAAGCCTCTTTTCTTTTCCTCTTCTCCAAACTACATGAGGAATGTAAATGACTGGTGTTCTTTTATCTGTTGCAGTCATGTCTAGTTTGAATTTCCAAATCACTCTTTGGCAGAAGGATTGTATGTAATATATCACAGGCAATGCCAGTGGAGATAAAGTATATTCTAATCATTTTAGAAAAGTACCAACTTTTTTTTCCTTTTTTTTCTTTTAAATCTACTTTGGATACTTGTGGTTTCATTTCATGTTCATTCTGAAAGATACTGAGTGTTCTTTGCTCTGGGCTAGCTACAAGATTTAATGTTTTCTCTGATAGCATTATCAGTGGGCTATTCCACCATGATAAACCGCAACTGCAATACTAATGGGTTTATAATGACGGCTTAAACTCTATAATTTTGTAAGCATTGGAGGCTTCACTCACCTTGTTCAAGTGGTTGGCTTTTAGTTGAAGTAGTTTTCATCTTGAGTGCCTCCCTAACAGACATGTCACAGCAGGAGCCTTTGTTAGTGTCTTGGTCACTGTCAGCCTGATCACTGTCCCCATGCCCGCTGTCCCTCAAGCTGGCTCTTTCTGGATCCTTGAACGTGGAGCTACTGAAATACATATTTGAAAAAGAAAAAAGAAAAAAGAGAGAGAGAGTTGTATTTACTTGTTCTAAGTTGAATTGTACTCTCTGGCAAAGCAATTTTGACAAGAATGCAAATGGGGAAGCCGAGAAAGTTATTTAATAGGCCTTACCTTTGAACAAACTGCTGCCTGCTGCCCATGTAATTGGGCTCTGCGGGAAAATTGTCTGTCTGTGAAAGAGAAGGAAAAAAATACGTATAGTTGTACACTGGACAAATCTCCTGCAGAGCAACAAGATTTCCTAGAGGAGAAATGATTAATAATTCAAAAATTCCCTTAATCTTCAGATTTGTACATTTTAATTAAATTGGAAAATGCTGGCATGTAATTATGTGCTCAGAACAATTAAATGATTCCGGTCCACAAATTACCTGCTAAAGTAAACAATGAAGCTCCAATAAGTGGCATTCTCTGTTAGTAACCTGACAGATGACACTGTTTATGTTTTTTCATTAGTTAGATATTAAGACTGATGGTTATTGAAAATGAGATAAAAAAATACTTTTGCATATTACAAAAGTGAATTATTCAATAATACTATTTTTTAATCATAATTACATCATCTACTGGGATTCTGAAGCCTTTACTGCTGTAATACAATTTCATATATTGCTATATTACTCTTGGATTTAAAAAAAAGAAAAAAAACCAAGAAAATTTGTGGCTGATTAGCTGCGAGGTTTTTTTAAATGCTACTGGAAAATTGCAAGTATGAAAATATTTGGATTGTCTCTCTTTAATTTTCATCAGTATTAATAGCTATGTCAGAATAATGAAGATTACACATGCAAACAAGAACATTAAATGATTGTTTTAGACAAGTAGTTTTTAAAGGAAGATACTTTCATTAAGTCTGTCATGAGTATATTTTTAGCAGCATGAGCTAAGTAACTGTAGAAGCAGAAGTATTTACAGCATCCAGACCAACATGGAGTCCTGCCAAAGGGAACTGAATTCCCCTTGTATCATCAGCTGAAGTTCTTTGGGAGAGAGACTGCATCTTTCACAAAACTCCATATACTGTACATTCACACACGTCACTTCTTCTTGCAGCTGACCTAGTGACAGAGCTTCTACTGTTTTCTGCATCACTTCATATCACATCCCTATGCTTTGCAGCAGCTGAGTTTTGCAACAGCATCTAGCACATCAGTATCGATAACACAGGCAGCACTCAATTAATGGAGCAGAAGGCCCAAGGTAAGGTTTGATGTTGCACAACAAGTGTTTACACAAGTGACTGGTCTGTTGTGTATTTGATTTTCCCTGCCACTCCACACTCTGTTATTTTAGCCTTGTTTTGGTTTTATAGGTAGGTAATAATTAGAAATATTTGCTACTTCTTGTATAGTTGGAATACTGGAGCTTGGAAAAGATGCATGAAGTTACATCTGAAATTTAACAGTTACTGCTGTTTGCAACAGAAAATAGGTAGCCACCTGTCATTCTCAAGGTACATGTGAAATAGATGTTCTCGTATACCATGGATATCTTGTGTGATATAGGGAAGGGAGAGAGGATAAAGAATTACCTGCTGTTTGGCATGTATTAAGTCGATTTACAGTGTACTTTCTTCTTGTTTCTGGTTAAATCCCTTAGTTCAAAATTACGATTATAACACACATTGTGTTCACGTTTTGAAGCTGTTTCTAATTAAAGCTGCAGAGTACATAGCATTGTGTGTGTCATTATGAAAATCTGAGGCTTTATCGGTGAATTTTCTTCTGTGATAAACTGTATGACTGTTTTTACTCATCTATTTTCAAAATATAGCATAAAACACCTATATTTATAATTCTAAATGAATTTTTATCATATTAAAATTGCATGTAATTTGGAAATCTGTATGTTTATGTCCAACAAGAGGCTTGTTCTTCAGCAGCATTATTAAAAGATGGGCTTATGAAAGTTCTTAAATACTGCCTAAGAAATACAAACAATATATGCTATATTACAGAAAGACAATTCTGAAGATCTTGGACATCAAATTCAGTGCTGTGTCACTACTTTTCCAAGTCAGTATTTCAGAAGTTGATGATTTCACCTACAAGTATCTAAACTTTTTAAAATCCAGACACACTTCTATTAGGGGTCAGTTTAGTGTTTTGCACGTAAAACCAGATAACACCATGGTTTTAGTATATGCAATTAGAATAAAAAGCTTGCCTTAATATTTATCATGTTTCAAGTTATGAAAACAAACATTGAAAACAAAACAAAAAAAAAAGGAAGAAACGGAGGCATAAAGATAAATATTTCAGTGTTCTTATAGATCATCTCTTAAATGTAGCCCATTGTATTTTGGAAGCAGCCTTAATTCTGCCATTTATTCCTTTCTTATTGCAAATAGTAAGACAGTATCTCTCTTGTTGAAGCAAATCTACCTCATATATATACATATATAGTCATTATGACACCCACAGAACCCAAAAATTCTCAACCGAAATAAACCTTCATAATTGTAGAACTCATGTCTATTTTCTAGGTCTAACATCTCAACTATAGATGCTCAGAAAACTGACCTTATGCTTTTAGTTATATAAGACATCTGCCTCCTCCTAAACACAGCTGCTACTAGAATCAACATTTCCATTTTTAATGTCATTGTCAGGCAAAATGCCTGCTATAAATGGCCTTTTCATCAATTCTATGCCACTAGAACAGTCAGACTTTTGCCCTGAAATTAATTCTAGCACCTCCTTAGAGATGGTATTAAGAACTTATCTATAAGCTAGACCACAATAAAAACTGGTCATAGTTTTTGTTTCTGCTTTTTCATAGCAAAAATAGCATTTTGCACACCCTGGACTAGCCAAGATATAAATGTTAAAATAGAAGTTATGACCACATCTTAGCAGCCATCCTAAAAATGGGAGCAGCTTCTGAGAAATTCTGTATTTATGGTAATCATTAATGACCTTTAACTCAATAATAATTTGACCAATTTCCTTCATATTGTGTTTTGCAGCAATATAAACAGTTGGGTGCCATATTACAGAGAGTTCATTGCTGCAAAAGAACAAATGTAAATACTTGATAACCATATATGGCCACAGAGCTTGGAGTTGAATTCTTTTCCTTCGCTCTGAAAGCATTAGGCCTTTTTCTATGAACTATAAAAACATGATGCTTGTGTTGAGCTGTAACAGAGCACTCCAAGATACAGGCAGCAAAGACAGAATTACTTCATGTATGATAATTTCTATTAAAAAATTGAGATAAAAAGTAAGCATTTAATTTTAAGGCTGGGTGGTTTAGAGGAATCTTAGAAAGGTAAGCATCCACTTCACAATGGGTTACAGAAGGATATGAATGTCTAACTCCCTTAAACACTTTTTGGGGTTTTTTATTCCAGTTGAAGTGAGAGGACATGTACTTAAAATTTTTACACTTGAACATCTATGGAAGTGATATTACACATTTCAGCTCATGCATTAATCATACCTCTTTACACTGCATAGCTGTAACTCTAACAATGAGTGCTACTTTAAAAATCTATCAATAGCAAATAAACTCTTTGTTCTCTGGGTATACAGCCCTTTCTAGGAAATCAGAACCACCATGTCTCTCTGTTTGCCTCCAGTTTTAAGGTAGGTTTCAATTCATCTGCTGATCTAAAATCTACTCACCTACTCTAGGCTAATCAGATAAGATCCCTCTGTAAGCACTAGAGACAGACAAGATAATTTGTCCCATTTGGGACATCTAGTTTTAGGTACATACTGCTCCCAGAAATTACTTTCATCAATAACTACTGGGGAATGTAGAGGACCAGGAAGATGTTCAGTGCAATAGCTAAAGCTAAGATGCATCAAATCAGAAGTGAGTTACATGGAATCACAATCCCCTGATAAATAACCAAAAATTACTTCAATGCTAGCACTGTTAACCTCCTGAAGAACAAAATAAAACAATCTCCACCTTCATCCCGCACAAAAACCCCCCAGAAACAATCCATCTCTAAAAGTCACCAGAGTTAAATACTAAATACATGTTTTCTGTCTCTGTGATTCAAGGTTGAGGGCTCAAGTATCAATTAGGTCACAACTATTAAGACACAAGTTCTTCAGTAGGGAGAAGATATACTAGGACAAATGATCTCTAAAACTAAAGGAAAAGCAGAGCTGTTTACTGCCCTGGTTAGATACTGGAGAATTAAAGTCTGTGATGTCAATCTAAATGTCCATAGCTCTCCTAGAGAAGAGGTCCTGTTTTTTGGCTCATTTATACAGATCAGTGGAATCAGTTCATTTCCAATGAGAGTACGCTGTTAAATCATGCAACAGATGCACTTTTTTCACAGTTGCTACAATGGCTCCTTGAAAATACTTTCTGCCATCTATCTGTCTTAATATGTGATTCTAGAGTAATGTTAAGTTTTAGTAACACTGCCATTACTGAAAAATTCCTGAAAGATCTGGAAGGATAAAGAACATTTTAAAAACCATTTTGAAATAGATCAGAACATATATAAGCCTTTCAAAAGCTGCTAAAATTTTAAAAGGAAGGTTACTACCTTTCAGAAAATATTTTACATTTTGATTATATTACCTTTTTCACTGGGGAGTTGAGGAAGAGGAATATAAAAGAACAGGCAAACTAAATCTATGCATAATACAATTTTACTGTTATAGAGTTTAAGATGTGACAGTATAATTACTTTAGTCTAATAACATGACTTGAAGGATCACTTGTTGTGCAGTGTTCACACGAACAACATGTAGAACATCCTTCAAGTAGTATCATCCACTGTTTATAAAACCATTCATTCTATTACTTTTGTTAGGGCTAGTATATGAGGATCACACAGGGGCCTAGATTAATTATAATTGTTGCTAGGTATTGCTCTCATATGGTGAATTTGGATTCAAAATAAAATCATTCAGAGGTTTGAAAATAAACTGCTGAGGTTCTACTAGTCATTTTAGAATGTGTATAATTGCCAAAAGTTTCATTTAAAGAAAGAAGAAAGAAAAATCAAAAATTATGGTCAAGAAGAGAGTATCAGAAACAAATTCTTCATAAGGTCCATTAACCTTAAATAATCTCATAACACAAAAAA
>VZZY01009863.1:19231-72430 GCA_013400335.1 Eurystomus gularis | reverse complement strand
AAAATAGAATGTCATAAATGAAAACCACCAATACCTGGAATGAATGTGTCACATCCATGTGTAAAAGATGTCTAAAATCTGCCACACTGGATTTGTTGTGATATCTCCCTAGAAAACTGAGAACAACTTCCTTATTGACCTTCAAGGTAGTCTCAAGCTCATGCTTCACCTGTGTGTTAAGAATGTGAATAAGCAAATTGTGTTGAGTATTAACCCTGTATATTATGAAAGATGAGAGAATTCATCCACATGCATTATGAAAAATGAAAGAATGAAAAATGAGCCAAGCAGGAAAAAATAACTGCATTTCGTAAGAAAGGTGAATAGAAATCTCTAGACAAGGATGAGAGCTCTGAATCCATGCCTCTGCTGTACTTGTTATTACTAATATTCATGCATAATAATATTGTTAAAATAATACATTAAGTATTATTATCACGTATTACTATACAACATATTATTATACAAAATATTGTATTAGGGAGGCACCAACCACATCATTGCCCTCTGAACTTTCTGGTTGCAGCATTTACATGGTGAAGAACTAAAGACTTATAGCAAGTTATGTCTGAAAAGACAATAAGCTGTAAATAAACAGGTAATTAATCTCTCCTAACTGAACTTAATGGGAAATTTACTCACATTTTGGTGACTTTGAGTTAAAATGCATATTTCAACATCTTTGGGGAACAACTTGTAGTTATAAGGATGAGTTAAGCCAGCACAAATCTAAAAAAAGTTTGAGAGGAAATGCAAGGAACATAAGATGTATACACTAAATCACTCATCTGCTGGCTTTTTTTGGTGTGCCAGATTAAAGGAAATTCTTGTATAACTCACATAATGGTTTTCAGGTTGGTAACCAAGTGTAACAGTTTGAACTGTTTCATCCGCTCCATTTATCAAAACTTTTGTTTCCAAGAAATAGTGGTTTTGCTTTTTGTCAACAGTAAATGTCTGCTGCAGAAGGAAGCTCTGCAGAATGGGCACTTTAAAAGGATGCCTGAAACAAAACAAGGAATAAGCAAACTATAAAAGATCTTAATAGATAACTACAAGAAGAAACCATGCAGAGTTCAACTTCAAAATTTTCAGCTGCAGATACCACCAGGGTGTCAGGTAAAGAAGCAAAGCACATTGGATCAGGACCTCTAAGAAATTATTAGAGCATTATTACAACTTTATACAAACTACACGTATTTTCCAGAGTTTCTGATAAAGAGTTTCCATCCTGGATTCAGGAAAGGCTTAGCAGAGCATGGGAGAAAGTGATGCTCTAAAATTCTGACACGCATAACCAGTATATACACTTTATATACCTGCATAGCCAAGACTTCATTTCAAATAAGGACAGTGTGCAAAAGCTTATGGCAGCTTTGAAAATCTCACCTATCAACCACATTTTATACTTCCTGTAAAAACAATATCTGCATGCCAAGAATCCTACGCAACAGATGTTCATCCACTACATAGTTCTCAGAGTAGTTTACTACCTCAGTGTAATGTTTTATGGACTTTACTAAATATTTCTGCACATTTACTTAGTTGGATGTCTTGGAAAACTGCATTAACTTTTATAAGCAGACATGGGACCGCTTTTATCCATGTTAGGATATCTGGTACAGCTCTTTGTACTTCATTTACATAACTAAAAACCTGTGAGATGCCTTTTCAGTAATGGAAGAATTATCTCCAAGATGCACAGTGGAGGAAGGTCTAATAACAAGGGAGCCTCTGAGCTCCTGTTGACCCTACTACACCTTAAGAAAGCTGAGATGTCCCCAGAGATGACTCAGATATTTCAAGTCTGAATATATATATTTTTACTGAGACCTTCAAGCTGTGTTTTGATAATAGGTAATGAAGTGAGAAGTTTCAGAGACAGCCAATATCTAGAAGCAGCATACTCATTCTCATCAGGAAATTGAAACATGTTCCAAAATCTAAAAAAAGACTGTTACGTGTTTTAAGAGGGATATTTTTGGCTTTAGAATAGCTATATTATTCCTAAGGACTGGAAAAAAGGCATCTGGATGGCACAGAGAATCAGATCTGGATTTTGGAACTTCACTTCAAAGTTTGGACACACCATAAATCTTGATGTTTTCATGAAAGAAGGCTATATGCCAATAGACTTGCCAACAAACACATTGTCACAGCACACGTGGCCTGTTGCCTTTGACAACTTTGTTCACTATCATTTCAATAAAGAGGGCAAAAGCTAACTGATGTAAATAACCAGCCTATGAAGTTGGTGTGCTTGAGCAAGTTCAGACAGCCAGATGATAGGAACCATTGGCTTTGTGCATGTGGCACCTCCACTTTGCAAAGGCCAGAATGTTTCCCAAAAGCATCCAGATGCACATTAAATTTAGGCAAAAATATTCTTCAGAGATAGAAATAATATGACTACTAAACCTGAAACGGAGGGTTCCACGTTTTTGATAGAGCATTTTCTCCTTCTTCAGCTCTTCTATCTGACCTTCAAACTGCAGCGTAACAGGCACACTTTTATATTCTCTCCATACAGTCTTCACCAAAAAGTTTGTCTTCCTAGGCTGCACTCAAATTATGAGACCAGAAGAAGAAAGGACAATTGCATTAGATTTACTGCATTCGTATTCAGGAACATCAATCTAGAAACCACATTGCGCAACAGGCCACAGCGAGGCTGTCCTTTCACATATCAATCCCCTTCTGCTTCAGTTTAAATCCTGCTCTCCATTTATATGGGATTAAAAGTGACATTAGTAGAAAACTGACTTCAGCGGAAGACAAATGCCTTGTGTTGTTACTTAAGTGTAACCTCTTTGCAGTACCAGCAAGCTTTAGCTATGGTACCAGTATAACTACATAGAAAAACTGATTGGATTCTCATAGCATAGGATGCTATGAGAATCCAGAAAAACACTTTTTGTTTTAAGATGTCCAGTAAGGAACTGGACAAAGTAACCGATGAAAATATCTCTTTGGAGGACAACCTGCTAATTACCCTCCCTGTGCTGCAGACATGAAGCAAAACAAAAATGATTTTAAGATTGGAAGGGATGTAGAGGCTAAAATAGCATATAAACCCAGCCTGTTACTATGCTCACTAGCAGGGAAGATATTTTGATTCTCCAGGACAGTAGAATCTTCCACATCTGCCATACATCTGCATAAAAATGTAAGTAATCACATCTACAGCTCTCTTTCTAGCCATGTAGTCTCTCTTCGTTCCCTCCTCCCCTCCCTGACCTTCTGTCTGTAGCTGGCCTCCCAAATAGATGAGAAGTATTCAAAACTACACCACACAAGTTTTTGTTTGTTTTCTTTTTGAACCTAGTTTTACATTGCAGGTTTTCAAAACAGACAGAAATAGAAGCAGCACTATAAGTGTTTAAGTTTCAACACTAGCAATAACAGATCTCAGGAAGGTGGCAGACCTGAAAAACACAGTGCTGAGTCAAATAAGTTGCATTTGTATTTCTTTCTTACCATTAGTACATTCTGATAGCTGGCTGTGAAGTTAAATTCATGTTTTGTACTCTTTATCTTAAAGCAGAGAAATTTGGCTTGTTCATTATTCTCCAGATGAATCTCATTCTTCACAACCTGATTCCACAGAGATATCATTTCACTATAGCTATGCAGAACATTCCTCTCAAGACGATTAAATGTGGATGCCTGAAAAACAAAGATGAACACATTAGCCTGGCTGAGTTAGGACAAAGAGAATCTTATCTTGCCAGCAACACAGAAGTGAAAAGAATGCATCTTCTTGGAGATGATCAATACAGGAACTATTAGGAACAGGGTGTCAGCTTTTCCATTATCAAAACATTCTGAATTGCCATAAAGATCTCAAAGTTTATTTTATCCCCTCTAAGCAAGGGAGTGAGAAAAAGCTAAATAGGTGAAAACGAAATAGTCAATTAGCTTTCCTTACGATTTAAGAATGTTTCTCACAATCCTCCACACTGCCTGAACCAGCAGTGATCTAATGAGGGAAAACTGCAGTTCAGAATGAAGAAACATCTTCAACATAAATCTAAGTTAAAGATTTAGACAATTGCAGTAGATGCAAAAATTCCAGACTCTCATCTCATGTCTAACAAGGCAGATAAGAAGTTAAGCTTTCCCAAGACAAATCTACACTTTGCACAGTGACAGAGGTTTATCATACTGCTTAAGGCACACCAACTGTGATAAAATCAGTTTGAAACCTCTATTGCATAGCAGAGTCTAAAATAAATCAGGAGGAGGCTTAGAATCCATAGACTTGAGGCACACTGATTCCACAGAGTGGATATTCAGTCATTTCATAGAAAGTGAAAGAATTCCAATAGAAAAGACAGAAGACTCCACTGAGAACCTGTCATTGAAGGTTCTCTCACGGGTTTTTGGAAGACTGAAGTAATTCCCTAAGTCACAACCAAAGAAAGAACCTTTCATTTCTCAGGACTCTCCGGAACCACTGATCTAACCAGTACTCTAGCCTGCAACAGCATTACCATTTCTCCTATTGAATCTGTTTATACACTGCAGCCTTAATTGTTCATTTTGGAGAAATATAGTGAGATAAAGAGTAGCAGCAAAAACACCTCAGTGGCAAGGGTATTCCTCTGCAAGACCACAACTCTAACATTAATGGAGCTTCAAACACTCAAGAGAACTTTTACAAACGGTGCCACACCAAGAAGCAGCAAGTGCCATGAACTACATGACAGTCTATTGGGCAGGATACTCTCCAGGAAGAGGCAGGTTACATTTTTCTCAGGCAAAGGGAATCTTTAAACCTACTGCTTCAAATTTAGGCTGTAATCACTGGGCTCTTAATTTAGAAGTTTGGTTATTTTTCTTCCTACTTTTAAAATGAAAGTAACTTTCAGCTGTTTCATATCTCTAAGGAACAGGTTTTAAACATTTCTTCCTCCACAATGATCCAACTTTCCTATTTCCTGAAACTCTTAGGTCATGGTGGGGGAAGGCATAGGAGAGTGAGAACTTTAAAATAGTAATTATTATTTGTACAGTCCTAGGCAGAACTCTGCCATTGTGTATATGGGCTTTGGGCAGGGAGCAATGGACTCCCGTTCCAAAGAGGGGCAGGGGTGGTGGCCCTAACGTTTCTTCAAAGTTAATAAAGAGACTCTGTCTGTGCTGATTTGAGTGCCCCAGAGGAAGAACAGCTCATCATTCAAGTACAGGGAGCAGATGAACATAGGCATTTCGAGATCCTCTCTTACAAGCTGGCATACAGTGCAGGAGTTTCTCAAACAAGCTACTTCACACAGCCTGCTGAACAGTGTTATTTCAGCAGAATGACAGTTCTGGTTGGTGTCTATCACAAAACTCCATCATCAAAGCCACACGCTACAGGAAGCACCATGTTACTAACCTGCAGGTACGTGGTAGCTGGTGTGTAAATGTGAACTTTCCCTTCCTTTTCACTGCCTTGATCTTTGTAGAGTAGTTCCAATACGAGATTCTTAATGGAGAGAGCTTTTCCTGTGGTCAGCTCCACGGTCAGTAAGTAAGCAGAATGCTGAGGCTGATGTAGTTTGTGAGCTGCATACAGATACAGCCATGGGGTGTCTATATTTAATCCACCTGGAAGGAACATATATTAAAGCTGGCAAAAAAGTGAGATTTCAAGCTACTTGGATTCTAAATCTGCAACAAAGCTGGTAAGATACCGGGGTTTTGGAATGAGGTTAAAATGCTACTATCAACCTGTTCTCTTCCAATTGACAAAATCTCTGGATGGTTTATAATGAAATTCATGTCCTTCACTAGCATAACATACTGTACAGCGTAACACATAGGGAGGTTTGCTAATAAATGGAGATTTAATGGAAATAAAAGCCAATCATCACCCTGATTTATACAGTTTCACGCACTGAAGCATAAATGGCAATGGCATTCAATCCATTTTAAGAGCTAAATGTCAGAAAACTGATTTTTAGTACACCAATGGTAACTTAACCCCTATTTGAGAAAGAACTCTATTAAAATGTAAAATACAGCTTATTATTACAAAGGCCTACTCCCCGCTGTACTTTATGAAGCAAAAGGTCTAAGATAAATGTGATTTTTAAAAAATATCCATACACATGTGTTTAATTTATTGCTTAAAATACACCATTAGAATTCTGTTCAGTGTCTCATTTTCTAATGCTCTTAGAATAAATTTGATCACTTTCTAGAATAAAGAATTTTTTTCAAACATGGTTCATTTCTTGGTCAGTTATCTCTGTCAAAAGCTAACAGGACATTACTGGTCTACATTAGGAGCATGGCCATCAGATAGTTATCCCCCTCTGCACAGCACAGGAGAGGCTGTCTGCAACACTGGATCTGGTTTTGGAGCACCCAGATCAAGGTTAGCCACCTTGAGAAAACAGGAAGGCTACAGTAGAGGGCTCCTACGATGATAAATGGCCCAGACAAGACCTGGGACAAGAAGAAAGGTAGCCAGGCCTGTTTAGTCTGGCAAAGGAACAGGGGAATGAGGAACACAAATCCTTCAAGAGGCAAGACAATACAAGGGACAACGGCCACAAATCGCACTTTGACAGGCTAAGGAACTGCTGGAAGAGGCTAGCCAGCTAGGCTGTGGAAAGTTGGAGATTTTGAAAACTCAGCTAGACAAAGCCACAGCAGATGATCTGATGTTAGGAACAGTCCTGATTCCAGCAGGAGGCTGGCCTACATGACCTCCAGAGTTCAGGTAGTAGTAGTATGCAGTACACACCTCTTCCAACCAGTGTTTCTATGATTGTGTTACACCCATGCAAAACTACCTCACAAAATCCCAGCAGCAACTTTCAATGCCTGCTTTTCTAATCACAGATTGGAAATGATTTGTGGTACTTCACCTTCCCATTTTTTCAGGCCATTTCTGGATGCATCTTTCCACTGTAGTCCAGCCACAAATGGCACGTGGTCATTATACTGCACCTCAAAGTTGGTGCTGCTCCGCAAATAAACCTGAGTGTAGTGCGAGTGCTGCAGCTGGGTTCTATAATTCACCTGTTTTTCCAGGACTTGCATGGTAAACTGGAAAACAAGTAAAGCAAATTTAAATAAAACCAGAATTATCTCTTCAGTGCTGTCTACACTCACACACAGTGGCAGGAAGGTCACAGCTAGTGCCTCTGCTCTACACATTTGCCATTCACTTTTCATGCATGCTGACCAATTATAGATTGGGATTTCTTTAATATGCATTTGTTACATCTACCAGAGACTCAAAACCAAAACTTTCCACTAGTTTTTAGACCATTTACTGTGTTGGAAAAAAACCCCAAACCATAAGTCTAGGTCAGTCCATACTGGGATCACAGATAAATTTCGTACTTACAGGTACTCCCTATGGAAATAGAATACTGACAACCCACCTCAGGAACCTGTACCTAGCCTAAGACAATAAGAGAGAAGACCTGCAACTTCTAACAAATAACACAAAAATATATGGGAATGGTTTCTGTAGCTTCTGTAGGCACTTTCTACAAATAAAACAGAAGATAACAGTGTATCCCGATATAAATATTTTATTTCTTTTTGTTGCCCATAGAATGTGCTTCAAAGGAAGGCATAAATCCCCTCTGAGGCTTTTAATTATACTTTAGTCCATGGGAAAACTTTTTAGTGATCCAGGGTAGAAATCAATTTATAACAAACAAAACCCAGGTCTGATCTTAGTGCAGCTACTGCATTCCATACCAACTTCCACCTGAATGCTGTAATATTCTGAGTGCACCCTCCTTCCACATTACGTGAGCAAAGCAACCTTCATAAATCTCTGCAATCATTTTATATGTGCCAACTCTGCAAAAAACTCAAGACTACATTACTCCCAAACTTTTTTAGTATTTGAAAAATCCATCTACTGGCTTTCTCTTGTTCATTTTAAATGTCAGTGATCTCTACATGCCTTAGCTTACCTAACTCAAACATATTAGGTTTGGATATCTGACCTATATCATCAATACATTAAAAAGTTAGAAAAAAAAGTCTTAATAAATAAATTTATCCCAGAGTTTTTCTTAGTTGGCCTGTTAAATATTTGAAGTGAAGGTCTTGCTCTTCAACAATCGTGATTACCTCCATGAAATAATTGACCAGAGACGAGCTGGAACTGTTCTTAAATGCTTGGCTGATCAGGATTTTCTTCTTGTTGTTTATTTCATCCCAGTGTTTCCCATAGTTCACTTCCACCTGGGAGGAAAGCCAGGATGGACTCGCTTCATGTTTCAGGTGAACCTAAAGAACAGAAAACCACCTCTTCCTGTAAACCATGCTTTCCCTTCTATTCAGTGCTGTTAACTGTCTGTAGATATATTCTTGAGTAGCAAGCAAGACTAAAGCAGAAAGGGTTGCAAGTTTTCCAAAGAAAAATCATGTTCTGTCAGCCCCCGCAATGTTCCAGTAGAAGACATAAATTCAGTGTACAAAGCCCAAAGCTTTTAGTCTATGCACTTCCACTCAAACTGCTTTTCTCGAAAGCTAAGGTAAGTACTCGGGTACTCCTGATGGACTGCCCCGCACGGATTCACTGTGCAGCTGCCAAGCCTGGCAAGATCTTGCTTCAGGGAAAACCTCAAAACATCTTGGCTTTGGTCCAACCTGGACCAAAAGCAAACCTGAAAGGATACAAAATTTCCCTTTCATTGACAAGCTTATCTTTCAGCCAGCTCTCTGTTAAGCAGCAAACACCCTGATGATTTTTAATGGTGATTTGCCTTCAAATTAACCTTTGTCTTCAGGCTGTCTGTTAATGAAGAGATTTTAAACAGATCTGCTGTTCTGCATGGAAGGGTCACACACACTGAACTTTCTAAGAAAGCATACAAATCTGAACAAGAAAGTTAATACAAAACATTGTAATATGCCTTATTTTCCAGACATACAGCTTCTAATGAATAAGCAAAGAGAAATTGTGACTTTTAGTTACAAAAGGACAGAATAAGATAAATTATGAACTTACTAATGCTATTGTTTTATAGATGACAACAGTTTTCACAAACAAATATTCTACAGAAGTTCTGTGGATGAATACATTAAAAATGCATCACTGGAGAGTTCCACCACTTAGAGCTGTAATGGACTGCACAAATTAGCAACTTGACTAGATATCTTTATCCACAGACTGAGTGGAGAAAGAAACAAGATGAGAAGAAAAAGACTGATCCAAAAATGACCATTGCTTGGCCATTGCTCTGTTAAACCCCTCAGTACGTGAGTGACACGAGGGTCTCAGCACACAAGTACACAAATGCTTTGGCCAGTGTATCTACCTTGTGATTATAGGTCGGAGTCTGCATACAGTGAAATTCGTGCCCAATATCAAGTTTGTAGATGTCGTGTGCACCTGCCTCTGCTTTAATCTTTTGCCGCGTACTGCATTCATGATGAAGATTTTTTGCCTCTCCTGTTCAAGTTAAATCACAAAGTTACCTATTCAAATAAATCAAAATTAAACTTAGTAAACTTGCTAATAGTATAAATCTAGCGCTGCCTTCAAGTTTCTATTTTCAAGACCACAAAAAGTGAGACTTGTCTATTTTTACAGATATATACTTGTTGATTTATCCGATGAATCCAAAGGGAAGCCCACATTTAATGAACCTGCATCTAAGAGCAGTGAGTTTGGATTTCCTAGAGAAGTGATTTACATCTATGAAACAGTACCCCAGTAAAAAGTAAAAGATAAGTCGATATTTAATTCATGTAAAAGATCTGGTAGTATGTATTACAGTTTAAAGGTACTGACCAAAGTTTGTGAAGATTGGTACCAATGCTGGTATAATATTCAGCTTGAGAATTACCTTCACTATCCTCAGGATCTAGACCCATTTTATAAACCACCATGTTGTCAAAACACCATTTCTGACACCTGAACTTATCTTCCTGCTACACGTATGTCCAACCTAACAGCAATCAATAGCTTAGCACTTCTGACTACAAACATTCTGTATATGCAAAACAATTTGTAAAACTTTGGAAAAAATGCAGTAGGCATTGCAATTTATTTTTTTTCTCCACAAGCTTTAGCTTTCTGCTACAAATGAAAATCCTTGGTAAAGCTATGTTACAGGCTTTACATGTAAGAGTTTGGGCCTTTGTCTACTTTACACTCTATTAAAATCTAAGATGTTTCTAAGTTCAGACAATTGGAAACAGCTGGTTTGTATTATGAGTGGAATGAAAATGATCCAATGATTTAGGCCAATTTTGTTTAAGAAAAGAAAGGCTCTCCTTAGCTGTTTACTGTATTTCCATGTTCTTCCACTCACTTTTTCTTCAGAAGCAGCAAATAACCAACTAAATAAATAAAAGCAGGCACTAAGCTTCTTACTTTAACGGAATTTTACCTGGCTGAAGTAAAAGCACTACAAACTAAAAATGATCAACCTTTGCAGCCTTCCTGGGGTCTCACAATATTTGATGATTTTCTGTTACCACTCAGCTGCTGACATCATGACATTACATCTTAAACAAAAAATGACAATTAACTTCTAGCCCTTGAGGTCACTGAGAAAAAGCTTAAAATAATAAATCTGAAGTTTCAAACAATGAGTAGGATTAGTTTTTTCATTTGTTTGGTTTTTTTGTCTTTGGTTTTGTTTGCTTGTTTTAAAAATTTAGGACTTCTACAAGGAATCACTTGCTGACCACTTCAGGTAGAACAGTTGCAAAACTGGGTCTGTATCAAAATATGATTAAAGTCTAAGTATATAACTTCATAATTACATAGCTTTAGATAGATATCATCTAATACTGTTGTTAAGTGTTCACGTATGTTTCTGTTTGTGTGTATAAAATACTCTGAACAGCAGACCATTTTTTAGCAAAGTATGAGGTCATACCTGTCTAGGTTTAAGAAAACTACATTGCTAGATACTGTCTCTGAATGTGCAACATACTTTACATATACAATCAACCTATAGTGCTTATCATGGCTGGCTACTACAAGTATTCAATACCTTGATAAAATTTTACTGACATTCCCCTGCTTTCTGCCATAAAATTAACAGCCAGTTCATATACTGCAGCCAGGAGAACACAGCCAGCTGTTTCCTAGAAACAGCCCTTCATATGTTTAACATATAAGTGTATGTATGCAACCATTTATCGTGTATAAACGCCTAAGAACACAAATGAATTGTGTTCTCATAACTCCTTGAAAACCCTTGAAAAAGTGATTTTTAATCCAATGTTGGACATGCTTGTGAAAAGCATGTTTTAAAAAGGAATTGCTTTTTTATATGCAGAGTAAACTTTATCCAAGTGAAAAGAGAAACTTGTTCTAGATGACAGATCACAGTTTAAAAATCAACAGAAACCCTTCTTGTTAAGGGAGTATCCTAATCATACAGGCAAATAAATTGCAGAAAAAGCAGACAAGCAGAATGCTTTTACTTTCCCTCTTTTTCACTGTACCTAGAAGTCCATATTTTATCCTCAAATCATGAGACCACAAGCCCTCATGTTGCTGGAGAAGACCGGTGATGTGAACTCCAAGAACACCCGGAAGGTAAGTCTCCCCTTCCAATGAGTATTGTCTCAGCTTATCATCAATCTTTTTCTCCAGAAATGCTATAAAAAGAGTAGAAGTGATTATGCAGTGGTAGAACATGAGCTTACTTTAGCTAGTAAAATGAATACTACAGCGGGAAAAACACAAATGTATTCAGTCTCACCCCATCTGACTGAGGAACCCCATGATGTACTTACTCCTTTGTAGTAAATAAAATGACTGCACTGGATGGTCAGGTTTTTTCTCTGTCTACATATACCGCCTGTAAACCATATTTCTTGGATACTGCTTAAAGTTTAGTGAAACGAATCCAGCCAAAGCTGCTTTTAAAAGGAAATAAATTCTAACAGACCAATCTTTTAATTAACTAAGACCTAACGTGAACATGTGGGTATTTACCTCTACATTAAGTCAGAGCAAGGTTGTGGCTTTCCAACAGAAGAACTAGTGTAGCCTAGTTCTCAGAGAATAACAGTTTGAAGTCAGATCAGAACCACTTTCAGATGCAGTCACTGGCATGGCTTTCATGAGAAAGCCAAGGATGAAGATTTCACCAGAATATGATCTCTCAAAAAACAAAATGTCATCCTGCATTCCTTAAAGTTAGTTTTATTCGAAAATATTGCATAACCCTATGATATTTCAAAGTCTTAGCCAGATGGAGACTACAGTAAGAAATACTAAGGAAAAAATGAGAACTTTAGACTTAAATTACTGGTTTATTCCACTGTATTAATTTACTTTTTAATGAATTGATGTTATACAAATAGTAACGCCCTCTTTCTGATACCTTCTTTTATATTTTCCACTTAGTGGATTTGTGAGAAAAAAAAAAAGATTTCAAGATTTCTAGAACAACAGGTCTTAACAGAAATTTTGCTACATATATGTGTCTCTGCACTGTTTTGTACTAACAAAAGTCAAAACTAGAAAATATTCTAAGAGCTGTTATTTTGGCGTTTTTTTGTTAAGTGATTCCTTACATTGTATTTCCTCTCCTTCTTCAACAGTAATTAAAAGCAGACTTAAAAACCAGCTTATTTTATAATTCCTATTATTCTAAAATTCATACTAGTACTAATTTGTCAAGGATAATCATTTTTAAAAGCAGCCTTACTGATTTTAAAGGAACTTTGGAAATCACATGTGCAAAACCAGGCAACCCTAATACATAAGGGCTCCAGAACTTCACATTTATAAGGCAAAACCTTATCGTCCTCTAACCTGAGAGAAATGCAGCATCCTTCAATAAATTATTCAGGGACACTGAAAAAGCTATCTTCTTGCCAAGTTGTTTAGTGATGTTTCCTGACAGAATGACAGGACTGCTTTGCTTTACCAGCTTTACCTCCAGTTGGGTCACATATCTCTGCTCTCCACTCAGCATCTGCAAATCTGTCATTCCCTAGAATAAACCAACAAATAATTAAAAAAAAAACCAGAACCCAAGTACACAAATTGTTTAAGTTTTCAGAAAGCAATAGTATAGATTTGGGCATTTCAGAAATGAGATGAGAGGAGGAAGAAAAGAGATTTTCTTCTATACATCCAACAAGCCTTCTTCCAACCAAACCATAAAATTTGCTGTTAGTAAATTATGAAGAGGAAGGATGGATTTTTTTTCCTAGCTATAGAAAAATCACAGTGGTGTGAGATGCTATTGCTTCACCTCCTGCTGGCCTCAGTAGTGACTGAAATCACTAGGAATGTTACAATATTGGGCCAAAAAAACAATATGGTATTACTGAAAATACTGGCAGTCTTACAGAGGTAACTAGATTTAGGTTGGACTAACTGCAAATGCAACCATCTGCAATGCCAATTAATGTTTCAGTTCATGAGAAACATACAAGAAGTCTTTGTTGAAATATTACTCTAGAAAGAAAAGAATCTGTTAAATAAAGTGTTCACTGTAGGAAATGCAGAGTGTTTGAAACTGACTGGCTTTGGAGGCCAAGGTAAGATACAGCATCCTGATATGGGTATTAATTAAATAATGAAAAAATTGTTCAAGTCTTGGAATAGACACAAAAATGTCAGCAGAGTTTCAGTGATAAACTCCCACCTGCATTTTTGTTTGCTTTTTCACTTCAGAGCTCAAACATTAGCATTCTTTCACTTATTCTCCAATGTTTAAAAAAACTCCCAGCAATTTCTGTGATATAAAGAACAGTATCTTAGAGATTCTTATATCTACAGTATCCACAGAAGTGACAAAATTATACTGGGCTTACTCAGAGTCTTTATGCATGGTCAGAATACAGGCCTGAAAAACCACATGACTGCATATGCACATTATGAACCAGAGTCCACAGGAGTCAATGTGATCTTCTCTACTGACTTAACACTGGAAGCAACCCAAAGGTTTTAAGTATATCTGAATGTGAAAAAATTGTTTGAGATTACTTGCAGAAGCCATGCCTTAAAAGCTTTTAAAATACAGCAGTTTAGCACTGAGTCTATCTCAAAAATATTTAATAAAGAGAACCGGTAATTTCTTGATGGATTGCTCACAAAACTAGTCTTCAATATGCGTATTTTTCATTGCCTTTCTTTTTAGTGCTTTTATTTAAGTATTTGTCCTAGTATAAGAGCTCGTGACCTGAAAAACATACCTTAATGTAATACACATCTCGGTCATCTACTGTCAGCTCCAGGTGTCCAATTCGTGTATTTTTAGAAAACTCAATTCTCCCTTGGAGAAAAATAAAACTGTTTATTTTTTCTGGGCATGCACTTCTTAGTGATGCTTCATTAAACTGTGCCCAAAGTGGTAGATACCACTGTTGTGAACAATATGTTTACAGAGTAAAAACATAATAAATATCAGAGAAAAGGAAAAAAGTTAGGAACAGAGTTTTCAAAGGTATTGAAGTGTCCTGAGAATACACATCTCATCTGGAAAGGACATTCTGAGAATACTAATTGAGAAGAGGCAATGAAGCTGTCTCCAACAAACCAGCTCAGTTCTAGAAGTGATTTATACACTTCTTTTAGGCCTGTGCTAAAACTTGTAAGCTGAGTTGTGCTGTGGAGACATTTCCTGAGCTCAAAACACTGTGCACACAAGGCTTTGCACAGTGTAGGTAAATCTTCCATGAGGTCCATTGGAAAATCAGGATCAAAAAAAGAAAAAAAAAGGGGGGGGGGGGAGGTAAAAATTCTACATATGTGATATGGTAAAATACGCCAAAACAAAACACAAAACAAAACATCACATCACTTGACCAGCATGTCAAAGAAGCTGAAATATGTTGTCTATATTATTACCATATATTTCTCAGATTATATTTCGCCAATGTGTCTGTTGATTTTGTTTTCTGCGTTACACTGTGATTGAAATGTTACTATTTAGTATAATGCACTGTGATACCATAGTCAGTACTTAACTAATTTGTCAATAAGGGATTTTGTTCATAACTAACTGATTACAGCAAACTAAAATTCAGGAATAGTAAGTTCAGCTCAGCATATGTAAAAGATTAAAGAACAACCCACTGTGTTCATTAGCCTCAGCTTCTCTACACCGGTAACAGCTTTCCTCTTTAACGTAAGTTTGTGAACCAGGTACTCAACCTCTCACTCTGCAAAGCAGTCCTAACCGAGATGCAAAAACTACTGGGAATGGGTGTTACCTAAAGCAGTAAACTGAACGGCTATCACAAAATAATGTAGTTTTAGCATTAGATTATTGACTGAAATATATTCATATTTCTCTGCTAATTCTACTGAAGTTCTAACCGACATTAACTGATGATCTGGGTCTTTGTTGAGAAACTTACCATCAATCTCGATTTTTTTCTTAGGTTGTATAAATTGGATTCTGAATTTCTTCTGTGGAACACTAAAATTTAGGTCAACACCAACATCTCTTTTCAAGTCTGACTTTGGAGTCCCAATGAAGAAGTGAAGGACAGCTTCACTTGGGATCCATGAATTCTCCTGAAAGAAAAAAAACAATGACCACATTTGCGATTGGCACAGGATTTACAAAACAGCCTATCACACTGAGTTACATCACATGATCATAGCCACCTTCACCACTAAAACAATTTTTCACCACTCTGCTTTTCAACACTTTCAGCAAGAAATTTCTATTTTTCCCAGGCTGTATTTTCCATTCCCTGTCCAGTGCTTATCTTGGGCAATGCTGTCCGAACACCTTGAATTTCACAGCATACTGACCTTCACTTGAAATTACACTGAATCCTGCCAAAAATTTATGGAAAATCAGACTACACTGACCCTGCAGTGAGTACCTTTGTTGACAGTTTTGGCCTTGCCCTGCACACAGACCTCGGATTCTCTGGCAGAGGAAAAAGCCTGTTCCCTCTTCTGCTTTTATTAGAGAAAGTCAGAAAAACAAAATAATGAAGGGAAAGTTATTCTGCTTATTGCTCTTATGTTACTGTCTTAGAGATACCGAGCAGTGTCTGAATGCAGCCAAAGTCGAAATTGTCTCCAGTAACAAGAATTAGCTGAAGCCCAGCAGCATACCTGGGCTGTGACAGAAGATAAGACTCCAGCCACTGCCTATACTAACCACCTATACTATCATTTTAGAAAAAGCCATACATTCTTAGTGTCCTATGCAGAACATGAAAACCATTCCTTCCCTGGGCTTGCCCAAGTGAACATATGAAAACAACTGGCAGCTTTCTGGAGGGGATTCACTTAAGCCTAACTTCTGCTTTTAAACAAGATGTTTAATGTAAATTAATAATTTAGGTTTCGAGGCTTTTTGTCACAGGGATAAACAAGTCATCGAAGGGAGGCCAGGATGTATATTACTGGGTGTCAAGTCAAAAATCCTCGTCTCTAATCCCAGTTCTCTCAGTCTTATCTAACCAAAGGACTTAATATTCATGTGTGCTGTTTTGTATATAGAAATTGTATGTATCTACCATCTGCATCAGTGATTTGTTTTCAACATATTTTCCCACTATAATGGGAATGAAAATAATAATGTAGACCTTGAAAACCAGTTAAGTTGAATACACAGTACTGAGATATATCATTTTTCCATCACCATAATAAACTACAACTAAAACCAAAGTAAAGCACGACATAATGGTACCTGAGGAATATAGTTATATGCAGCTTCTACAACATACTGCTGCAGGCCTCTGTCTTGCTTAGTTAACATGACAGCCACTTTCAAAGGTCCAGAAAGGGGGAAAACCAAACCACTGGCTGGGTCAGGATATGACATTTCAGAACACAGTCGCCAGCCAATAACCTCAGACACTGGTGGAAGACAACACTTGAACATTCAGTTAGAACAATGAACAGAACACGCAAACAAACATTGCACTGAAGACCTTTTAGAACTAATATGTAAAGAAGAAATTCTACTGAATAAAATAACCTGTTATGGATATTTCAGAACGATCAAGCTTTCTATGACAAACACACAGCTAGACTCACCTTCCTCCCTGGTGCAAGATCTGGTTTCTGTGTGGTCTTGGAAAACATCTATATCTTCCGTCTCATCCACCGTTGTGAAGTAGAGTTTAGAGCTACGGCCAAGAATTTCACATGGTCACTTAAAAACAATTATGCTGAAGTTACAGCAGTATTGAAACAAAACTCTCAGTTATATGCCATCGTATCCCAGATGGGAAAAACAAGAACGATGAAGTCCTGCTAAGGTCAGTCTACATTCCTACTAATCCATACTCATTTTTATCCACAGTTTCCATGTTTAATCTATCACTATCTTGACATTCTTCTGCAGTTCTCCACAATCAGTATTAGATTTCTCTGTTCTGAGCAATTTAGTACAGTCACCTTATTGCAACTCCACTCACTTCCTGGCCTCTAGACGTTTATTTTTTTTTCACCTTAGGCAATGTATGGACATCAGTTTCATTCCAGTCTTGAAGTTCCTCCAGAACTTCACTAAACTGCTTGTACAAGAATCATGGGGTTTGCACTTGATGGGAGCAAGGGAGTTAATGCAATACCTAACAGATTCCATGGTCAGTCTTTTGTTTATGTAATGCATAGGTTTGTAATATTTTGACTTTCACTCCAGTCTGTCATCCATTCTACCTGACAGAAATAAAATTACATCAGTAAGCTTCCCAGAGTCCTAAGGGAATAGACACTTTAAATGCAAAGTCCAGAGTCTTTTCGTTCTTTTCTGAACTGCATATACTATAGTACCACAACTTCCCAAATCAAGAGAAACACAAAGGAATGACAATCCACACACTGTAAAAACTTTATTCATCTGTTCTCATGCCTAAGAGGCATGTAGTTGACATGTAGTTTACCATATGTGCCTTCTAGCTGGCCTTCTATCAGATCTGAAAGGCCAAAGAAAAGAGAAAGCTAGCAGAAAAAAAAAAGCTAAAAAGCCTAGCTTGCATTAGCACAAGTAATTAATCTGCTAAACATCTGTTAGTTATTCAGACATTATTTTACAATGTAAGTTTTACCTAACATTAAAGGACCTAACTAAAAACTCACCAGAAGGGTATAAGCACACCTTGTTAGCCCTATATTCTAAATTACTCTAGTGTTTTGCTAAATGCCATCTGTAGAAGTAATGCTAAGCTTTGCCTCTACCATTTAAATACTCTGAACTAGATTCTTCAGACACTAAAGTTCCAGAAACAGCACTGATATTCAGTAGGAAAAAAACAGGGGCTTTGATCTGAATGTATATTCTTATGGTAAAACAATGTAAAAGGCAAAGAATAATTTCCCCTTCCTTTTCTTCTGAATGGCAGATTTGAACTATGAAGCAGACTAAAACAGTTTTCTGATAAAATATATTTCTGCTCTATTAATGAGTCTGCCAGTTAAGTTACTTTCACTGAAAGTTATCACAGTTACTATTTTAGGAAGATGCCTTTGCTTAATCTTACCTGAAATTAATTATCTCCATAGATTCTTCTGGAGTATTCAAGAAAACTTTGAGCTCTTGCCCCTTTTTTACCTGGATTCCCCCATCAAGACTAGTAGATGTCCTCATTCCTGTTAACCAGTTTAGGCCAGCTTGTCCCAGAGTCCCCACAGTTCCCATTTGGACAGAAAGGTGGACAAATGCGCTGTTGAAAGATTCAGATACATATTCTTCTATGAAAAACACTTTCAGGTTAAAAGCACTTAATTTAAACCATAGGCTACTCATGCTCTTCAATAAATAAATAGTGTTTGGTACTGTAAAACAGTATATTCTAACACTAAAATAATGACTGAAAAAATTACATGTACACAGGCACAGACTTTCCAATATGAATTCAAGTCTAATTTTATTATATCTCCTAAGTAAGGGACTTGAACTCAGACTTCAGCATGAAATACCAGGAAAGTGAAAGCAGTTAGGACTGAGCATCGTGGTGTAGGTTTATCTCTGTCTATACAGCACTTGGTGAAGTTTAGTAAATGTATTCAGTATGCATAAAAAGCTACAGCAGCCAGGTAAGGAAACACAGGCTCACATCATCCATTGGTTTGTAGATCCATAACCTGTAACTGCATGTCTGCTCCTGCAGAAAAACCGAAGTGTCATCCCAGTAACAGGTAAAGCATTCAAGAGACCATGTGCATGCAAGCACTTAGGAATTTGACTTGGAGATAGGGAGGAATGGTCATATTAAAATAGTACTGAAAAAGCACAGCAACAGAGTTCAAAATCAGACAGGCAGTAGAGAAATCCACTGCTGTCCTTATAGCATAGCAACCATTCAGCAATATAAGGCTGATGACTGCTGGAATTCTTCAGGAATCTCCTAATTAATTACAATGGACATTCACACACAGCTTTCACACCAGGATCGCCACTTGACACCAGGAACGTGTGAAAAAGACACATCTGCAGCAGCTATTACCTTGGCTTGATATATCCATTTAGAAAGAAATTTGACTGTTGTTTGAAATCTGCATTCCCTTTGATTTTTATGTTGATTGCTGCTGAGGCATTGACTGCCAGCTGAACAGGAAAGCCTGAAATTGCTGGAAACTGCAATTCTTCAGTGGTCAAACTCAGCCTTTTATTAAACTGGACCTCTTGTCCCTATGATGAAAGAAAAACAAATTAAAAAAAAAAAAAAAAGAATTTTGTTTTTCATAATAAAGTCAGCATTCAAGAATTTTTTCAGATATAAGTATCCATTGCATTTGTCTGCTGTGAAAGTGTTTTTAACTGAGCTAATTTGGGAAATAAGGTGGAAAGCAGCCCAATGCTTGCATCTGTCCTACTCCAGTTAAAGAATTACATTTTGTTTAGGCGCGGACGGATTTGAAGGATAAAAGCAAGAGATAAGAACCATCAGACAACAGAACAAGCCCTCCTCTATTCTATCGAACGCTCTTCAAATCCATTACATACTCATGTCTTTTAGAGTTCAATTTAGAGAAACAGTAAGTAATATTTTGTATCTTTCACATATTTGTCAGAAAGTAATTTCTCAAGGCATCTACTTTCAAATAGAAAAAAGGTTCTTTTTACCTTCAGAAGTTTGACAGCCAACTCAGCCAGATTTAAAGAATAATATTTCATTTGTTTTCTTAAATCTTCACAATCCAAGAAGCTAAGTTCATTTCCAAAGACTTTCATGCTTAGCTCACATTTCAGCACCTCCTTTCTCACTGTTCTCTCAGTGAACTGAGGTGATAAAGAAATAAATCAGGAAGAGAATGATGTTTATATCAATTTCCTGTCAAACTCATAATAAACAATTCCTCAGTGCAGTCTGTTATTAGTAAACAGACATTAGGCTCCCTTTTATAAATATTTCAAGAGCTTGGATTAGTACTTGTTCTTTCCAGCTAAACTTGAGCTCCATACCACACAAGCTGACTTTCACTATGAACAGAGGTAATGTCTAGTCCTAAGATAGCTGGGCAAAAGCAGTATTGCAATACATACCCACAAACACATGAACCTTTGAAAAATAAAACCTCAATTCATAAAACATTACGGGTGCCATGATTGCTGAATAAACTGCTAAGTAAAAATTTTACATTTTCCCTCTTTATGAATCAATGCAACAGCAATACAACGTGAACATGAGCTTACACTGTAAGAAGAAACTCTTAAGAATATGAGTCCCAGGAAGAGAGATGGTCTAAGACAAACGAAATAAATCACGGTCCCTAAGGTTTCCAGATAACACATCAACAGTTGAAGTAAATTCCCAAAGCTTTCCTGTTATATACATAGGAAATAGTTCTCTCCAAACACGGGTAAATTCACAAAGGATCAACGTAACATCTGACAGCAAACTGGGAAGTCAGACTGCAAATGGCATGACTCCAGAATTTAAATCAAGTAGCTGTTCACAGTGCCACAGAAGTCAACAGACAAAAGGACATCACTATAAAGAGGATTGGAGTTCAAAATAATGAGAGGAAGCCTGTAACACAGGCAACATACTCCCCTGGCTGAGAGTCATTATTTTGAGACAATAAAACAATTTGAAAAACTGAAGATCTGGCTCTTTGTTGGTGTGTATTTTATGCAGCTGCAAGTGAGTGGAACGAGTTACATGTGCTTTATGCAAAGGAGTCACAGTAATACAGAGCACTTGTCCAGTGCTACATGGGGCCCTAAGTCTAAGCAGGGAATGTCATTAATTTTTCCAGGATCTACAGAGCCCGTTACCTTTTTGACTAACTCACTCATCTTACTGTACTTTCTACCAGGACAATTCTGGTTAGTTTTCCTCAACTTTGGCTTGCCAGACTTGGTCACAAGATGATCAGCAGGGCTGTACTGCTTCGAAGTCCACTTCCTCTGCTTGACCTTTCCTATTGTTTCCACTGGGTTTTCTGACTTGTGGTTTCTTTCATTAGTGTTTGCAAAAAAATAGTCATTGAAAGTAGTAGACTTCTGCCCAAAAATCTTCTGCATGAGAGTTTCAGCATTCTCTAATCGTACACCAACCTGGAGGAAAGCATATGGCGTTGAAAAGCCTGACAGTGAGATGCATAAGCCATGTCCAGTTCTATAGGTAGAAATTTTAAAAATATATCTAGATGAAACCTTTAGGTTTTTGTACAAAGGAGGACTTACCATACAAGATCACAATGGTCTACAAAGTTTAGTATCCTACTTTATGCAGCATCTAATACTGGATATTTCAGTGTTAAATCTTTCCAGTAAAAACTCTTAATTCATTGATTATGTAACGCTTAGTACAAAATAAAAAATGGTTCTTAATCAGGTACTGGTTCATTTAGACGATGATGGGACAATCTGAGATACTGCTATTTTAGCATGTTACAAACAGTACTTTGTTTGGAAAACAATAACACATCCTTTTAATGCTCCTGAAATAAGGTTATGTTTGAAAGTTTGACTAAAATAGTATTACTAACACACATAAATCCAGGGTACGTGACACTGAAAAAAATGTTTTGTTTCCTTGTACACTTAAACTTGAGATCCGAAGGCTACATTAAATTCTTTCATTCACATGCACATTTTTACCTGCAATAAGAGCCCATACGCCAAACATTGCTTTCTTTTGGAGGCACAGTAGAGGCACCATTAAAGATGACAATGTTACAGGCAGGCTACTTAAATATCCCAAGCACTGGATGCTCAGTGAGACTAAAACAGTGACTCCAGTTACATATACACAACTATTATCTTCTGTATTAAGGGAATGGTGCACGCAACCAATCAATTTTCCACTCTAACTCAACCAAAGGAATGTTACTATCCTAAACAGGAGCCAGGCCAGTGTCTCAGAAAGCACTGACTTATCTCCCATTTGAATCAACAACAAGAGCTGAATGTTGGCTAGTTTATGGTATTATCAGAGCGAAAGTGGTTTTATTACGACAAAGTCCATTACACAAGAGCCATCAGTCTGAGGCAAAAAGCATACCTTGCTAAAGGAACTGCAATGGGAAAACAGAAAATATTTCTTTTTAATTCAATATACCAAGTGTCCCTTGAGGAGGGGGATAAAAAAAAAAAATAATTAAAAAACCCATAAACTTGCCTCTAGTAGATTTACAGCCTGCCCCATAAGGTGAACAGTCAAATTTGTCATGAATGATCGTGGTAGAAAAGATGCAGGAGAAAAGACCACTGACGCTTCCATATTTGCACCTGCACCAGCTGCAACAGAAAATACCAGATATCTGTCATTTAGAGAGCAGTTATTCTCACACACTTTGCAAGTCTCATCAACTGCCTTGCCCTCATCCACTAGGTGGGTCACCTGGTCATAGAAGGAGATCAGGTTGGTTAAACAGGGCCTGCCCTTTGCAAACCCATGCTGGCTGGGCCTGATCCTCCGGTTGTCTCACACTTGCCGCGTAAGCAGATCTAAGATGAACCTCTCCATAATCTTCCCCGGTACTGAGATCAGGCTGACAGGCCTGTAGTTCCCCGGATCCTCCCTCCTGCCCTTCTTGTAGATGGGCATCACATTGGCAAGTTTCCAGTCATCCAAGACTTCCCCTGTTAGCCAGGATCACTGATAAATGATGGAGAGCGGCTTGGCAAGTTCCTCTGCCTGCTCCCTCAGCACTCTTGGGTGGATCTCCTCTAGCCCCACAGACTTGAGCGTGTCCAATCGGTGTAGCAGGTCATTGACTACCACTTCCTGGATTGTGAGGGGATTATTCTGGTCTCCATCCCTGCCTTCAAGATCAAGGGGCTGAATACTGTGAGGACAACTGCTCTGGCTAATTTGATACACTCCAATTACAGATAGAGCAGAATCAAGCCTACATTTGCATTTCTGGGTACTATTAAGTCATAAAACTTAAAATTCTCTGGAGCAAGATGTAAAGGACCAGAAAAGTGATGTGGGATTTTAATAACCCATGTGCTACAAGGCATTAAGTTCTAAAACTCCACATACCTGAGTGGAATGTGACATCAGAATATGAGGAGTATTTCCATGTCTCCCGGTCAAAATCTCTGCTAAGGATTTCATCAGGAATAGAATCTCGAAGGTGCTCCTTCAATGGATCATCTGTCTCCAGGAGCTGAGAGAGATGACTCCAAACAAAGGAGCCCACTTAAATTAAACAATAAAAGCATTTGGAAATTAGAGAAAAATTAAAACAGTTTTAAAAACTGACACAGGGAACCTTTTTTTTTTATTTATACCAGAATGAATCCCCTGACCACAACAGAATTCATTCATTTTCAGCACCATTAGAATCAGTCTGATGCATCTATCTTTACTATGGTCAAATTATTTAAACATTGTCTTATTCCATCCAACATGGCATGTGAGGAGCCATTCACTCCCCAGTTTCATTTATGCCTCTCAGCTAACCTAGGCAGGCAAGGAGGTAAGGTTAACCTACTTATTTACTGTTTGCAAACAATATTCTATACTAAATTCCAAGGAATGCTGCAAAAACAGATACAACTAATAAATAGAGGCTTTTTTTTCCTTCTGAAGATAAAAGACATTAGGCTCCAGTGCTAGTTCAACACACAGGCACTGAATACTGATATAACTGCATTTTTCACAGAACAACTTTTTTTTATATTGCTTTTTCTGAATGTGGCAACCAAAAACTAGTATGTGCTCTATGCCTTCAAAAACACTTGTTACTCAGAAGTCCATTATATGAATTATTTTATATGTCACATCAACCAAAGACAAAGGAGGGAAATGGATGAAATTCATGAGTATTGCATTAAATTGTTCAAAACATACAGCATTTTGGGCAGACTTGTAGAGCTCACCTATACACCAGACAATTTATTTATTCCACATGGAGCCACAGCGCGGGGTACACCTCGACAGGTGTAGGCTGATGCAATTTCTGTCTGAACTGTAAACAGAGGGGAACAAGCCTCCCCCCAGACCACACCATCAGGTGAACACAATGCTGAGCTTGAACTCATAATCGCTGCAGGATATACAGGTCTGGACATAACATCCTGATCAAATGGATACATGGCTTCAAGTTCAGAGCTGGCTAGGATCCAGACACATCAGAGTGCAGACAGAGCCTGCTTTCATCTGCCTGCAAACAGTCTTATAGCTAGGGGACCCCTTTCATGTTTGCTCTTTCTTGCAAGGCTTAAAAGCAAAAGATTAGTCTAGAGGTATTCTTTGTTGAATGTGGTGAAACCATTTAGAAAAAAAAATGTCTCCTTCACCAAAAATACAGGATCAACTTAAATATCTGTGTGCTTTGGTAATAAAGAGTTGATAGGATTCTGTAATTTTATAGAACCTGCAGTTTCATTTCATACTAGCCCAAACAGCTTTTCCTTCAGACAAGCTACTTAAATAAAACAACTATTTTTAAACATACTGTAGAAGATTTTCTACTCGGCATCAGTTCTCAGTAATTGGGCTCAGATCAGACAATAATTGATTATGGAAGGAAGCATAAATCAGAACAATGAATAATTAAGACATTATGCTTATGCCAACCTTCTCCCCAGAGGACTGCTACACTGCTGGTCAGTTATTATACATCTGGGTATATTGTGATGCCTCACAAACTCTTTTCCACAACATTGATAACACAACAGGTCCCAGTTGACAGTTTGCTTTGCCCCTGTGTTATAAACAGTTTTTAATGTCATTTGTTTGTCATTAGATCCACACTTCTCTGTGATCCTCAGAGGACTTTCTGTTGTCCTGAAGAATAGCTTCTCGCACAGTGATGAAGCACCTCCCACTAAGTCTTGATGCTAACTGCAGGAAGCCTTAAAGTTCCTAGGGATCTTAAGTCATCTACATGAAAATCAATAGGCCTTTCTTCTCTGTCTTCAGATCTGCTTGGTTTCAGTCTAACACTATCTTTAAAATGCTGTGATCAATATTAAAACCATATCAAAACTGATGTAAAATAACTGCAAAGGAGGACTACCAAAGAAAGACCATGGTAGTGCAAGTCCTTGTAATAAAGATCTGTATTATATCAAGTAAGTGAATAGTAAATGTAGAATTTAGGAGCATTAAAAAGGTAATTAAGAAAGAGTTTACCTTATACCTGCAGCTTGCAATACCTTTTTCTGTCACTTGCTTCTCTCTTAACGAAATGCAATCTGCAGTTACCCATTTGTATTTCTAACACACTATCAAAGATGTCCCATGCATCTTTGTCAAGAGCATTCCGCTAATGAAATGTTGCCAGTAGAGAGAACTAATTCTGTGAAGAGCCACTCCTTACAGACTATTGCCAAATAACAATATCACAATTCCCACACAAACTGTGGTAATAATATAAACAATCTTTTAAAAACAACCTACAGAGTATGAAGATTAAATAAAAATTGATATAGATTGGTACCATTACACCTCTAAGGTAAATGCTACATTGAAGTATAATTTAGGAAAGTATAAGACTTCATTAGTTGCTTGGCTAACCTTGACTGGATGTTTCTTTCAGCAAAGTCTTTTGGACTTGTTCAAACAACTCTTCATGTGGACATTTCATTGCTATATAATAAGCAGCAATCCTTACTTCCACATCTTCACTGGTTGCTTGATACAGCTGAACTAATACAGCATTCTAAGAGAAAGAGATAAAAAGATAATTTAAAAAGAAAAATACAATTATGATTTACTCCTGTACAACACCTCAGGTGTGCACTTTCAGGTACAGGTGGGGCTGCGTTTCATGCAACATGTATACAAATGTATGTACATATTCTCTATGCTACCTGATCCACAAATATCCAGAACAAACTGTTATGACAACCTGAATCCTATACCAACTAATTTATACGGGACTGTCTGCAACACAGAGCCTCACTTGCTAGCACTACTGTTAATGATGGGTTTATTCCACCACAGGGGAGAGTGGTTCTGTTCTATTTCACACAGGTGCTACAGCCAATACACAGACAACAATGGCTACAGTTTTGTTAACAGGCTACTAAGATGACTAGTTCTGGTTTTAGTCAAAAGGTAGGGCTGTAACAATTTTATTCTGTTCAGCTCCCCTGGTATCAACAAACCTAAACTGTTTGGTGAACTGTCAGGAATTAAGATCTTGGCAACAGATACTAGTAACAGTTGTATTAGTATTTAACACCCCCAGTCCACCCTCAGGGTGACAGTTTAGCAGTTCATTTGCTAGACAACAATGGGGTGTATGACGACATACAGACTTGATACACTCAACATGTCTAAGGAGCAACACCGACCTTCATAACTACAAAACAAACATATTACACCAATCCACACTGCAATTAAATTTTCAAAAGCCATAGAAAATGCTTCTCCAAGTGAAAGTCTATGTGGAACCTCCCATTCTTCTGGAGCAAGACTGCCAGCTTTGCCCAGCCTAGCACTCCTGGCTTTGTCATTCTTTTTAGTACCAAGTTATTTGAGATAAACAAGTTTTGAGTTTTCTTCTATTAAACTATTAACAAAGTGACACTAAGATAGTGTACTGGCAATCACAACAAGCTTCTCGCATCAATACTTAGCATTTCAGAGAATGATACAGTGGAACAGACTACAGGAAAAACCAAGTACTACGGGTTTTCAGCCATAATCCACACAGACGTAAGCCACCCGACTGAAGTAATTTTTTAAGAAGTCATTACTTCAGTCACAGGATGCATTCATTACCTCAACTACAGCAAAGTATATTATAGGTCTGCTCAGGAAGTAGCTCTGCTGGGAGACACGTTTACACTTGTTCCTTACTTGCTTGCATATTTCATAACTATTGCAGAAAGTCAAAGTTCTGGGACAGCGCCAGGAAGCCATCAGTCACCTGCCAGCAATGAATCACTTACGCTGGTGGAACAGGGAATGCGCCTGAAGGCCTGGATAGCAGCTAGACGAATTTCGATCAGGTTACTTTTCAGGGAAGCACACAAGCTCAAAACAGGAGCTAGCGAAGCTGCTGCCAGTCCCGCATTTCCAATGGCTTTTAACACCAGTTGCATCTGTAAATACAAAGCAAGGTAGATTAAAAATTTCTTCACATTGTCAGCAATTTTATTGCATTAACATTTTCTGTGCAAAACTCTGTTTAAAATGATCACTGATCATTTGGAGAGTTTACTGCAGCCCCTATTGCACCAGCTATACCCTGGCTTTAGCATGAGGACAAGACTCGTATGAACGTGGATGGCTGCTCTAATGCCATGTTAGCACCTGCAAGTAAAATCTGGCTTCAATCTGGTGTAATACAAAAGCATTAAAAAAAAAACCTGCCTTGCAATGGGAAAATAGAAGTCATGGATTTGATTTACAGCAAAAGTTTTTCAAGTACTTTGATATTTTGTCCCTTTTGATCGTAGACAGTTTGACCTTTAAGTGATTCAACACTGAGTTCTGGACACAATAACTAATTTAAAACAATAATTTGTCAACAGATGCCATAATGTTACCAGTTTTCTTCATAAACATACAGAAAATATGTGTAACTCTCAAAAATCCCACTCCACATCCTTTTTTGGGAACTTAAATCATAGAATCATAGAATGTTTTAGGCTGGAAGGGACCTCTAGAGGTCATCTGGTCCAACCTCCCTACACAAGTTGGGATATCTCTACCTAGGTCAGGTTGCTCAGAGCCCCATCAAGCCTGAATTCCTGGTTTTATTTTTGTAAATATTTCTAAAAGCAGAGTAGAGACTAATGAGGCACCTCTAAGAGACATGAGACCACTCACCAGTGCAGTGATGCCTCTCTCCAATGGAGAGCATGGACTTCTAAAGACTCATCATATATTCAACTTTTTTCAAATGAGAGTAATTTATCCCCAAACCATGTAAAAACCCAGTACTATCAAAATTAAGTAGGTAATTTCATATAGCACATGGGAAACTGAAAACACACACAGAAACTATGATTCTATAGCAATGGAATCTCTTTTTTTTAATCAAAATTTTGTTCAAGGGTCACAATACATAAAAGTTTGGTTTTTAAAAGTTATTCCTTCAATAAAATGGGTAAGAATTAAAAGTGAACAGACTGCTTACACTGTATGAAGAAAAATAAGAATCCTGTGTGTTTATCATGCACACGGGAAAATTAAACAGACACAGGAGATAAACTGGGCTCTTGGACTGTTACTGCTATCTGACACTGTCACCTGTATCTCTATTTTCTAAGCACAATAAAGAAAAACTGATTAAGTAGATCATCAGACTGAAGATACAAAGACAGTTCTTCTGCAGCAAATGTCAAAGATATGCTTCTATATGACTGATACCTCTCTGATTTGTTCTGAATCTCGCACAGTACAGTTGCCTCCCAAAAATTTCCCAAGAGTCCTCATCACACTCTGCACAGCAGGCACGCCATCACAGGAGTTGTAGCTTGAACAAAACCTATGTATGAGAGCAGTTACTCCTAAGAAGCAGCTCTGGCTTGCTCCTGGTGACTCCAGCAAAGGCTGTAAACAAGCATAGAAAGAACAGGGTGTTTTAGAAAAGTCTGTTGTGATTATTGTGACACACCATAGAAAACAGATGTATCAAAATATTTATATATTAAAACTCAATCTCAACAATGCATATTTTCAAACAGTCCTTAAAGGATTTAAACAAACAAAAAAGGACAACCCTGCAGAGATTAGTGAAAAATTCTTCCACCTTCACATGTAAACATATGGGCTAAATTAGTGCCAACATCATATAGACCTCAGTTCTCTTCACAAGAAATTGTGCCCTGCATGCTTAGGAAGGAGTGTGAAAACAAATCTAAACTATTTTCCAGGACCCTCAAAATAGTAAAACCCTCACCAGTATCTAGTTTCTCTAAGTCTCACCTCAATACTTAGCAAAAGTATTGACAGCTCAGTAAGTCACAGGCAGTTTACCCATTTTCAGAATGAAAACTAGTTTTTCTGCCCCACAAACCTGCAAATTCCAAATTTCTGTATCCTCTGAAGCAAGCCTGTTACTGCTGAAAACCCCATAACTTCAATCAATGTTTGCAAAGCCCAAATGAACCCAAATGCTGCTGAAAGCCTGCTGACACTGAGAGCTGTTTTTTGTGATCCTGGTGGGATCCTGCATGATTGGGAGCAGCAGGCTGTGGTGTACTCTGCAAGATTCTCCACGGCTGATCAGTGGTTCATTATTACATAAGCCAAGCAGGCATAACGTTTGACTTAATTTTAAAAAGATATTATTGATGGCTTATTTAAGGTACAACATTCTCTATGATTTTACCACCCAGAACACTGCAGCTTCACAAAAAAATATAGCAAGTCCAACTTCAGACCCTAAAAGCATGATAGACTACAATGTCTTTAAAGGAAAAATGTAATATAAAATGGAGCCAGTATTACTATGCATATAATTAAATAAATCAAGGAAAAATGTCAAAAGCTGCAATATCATTGCATATACAAAGGACTGAAATGACTCCAGGTGCTAAAGACAAAGCTTGTAATGGACCAAACTGGAGAATAAAGCTCTCTATCCAAAGCAGGGAGTAGCTGCAACTGCATCACTCTCCTCCCACTGCCCTGACCTTGAACCTCAATAATAATTAGCCCAAACCAGTCTCTGGATTCCACAAGGTAGTTTTCTTTTTTTTTTTTTTTTTTTAAATTTAAAGTCTCTAGGTTACAAATGTCAATCAAGCTCCAGTGACCAAACATTACTGCATCCTCTTTTGGAATCAAGATTAAAATAGCCAGTAATTTCACCACCAAATTTACATAAACAGATCAAGTTTTATATAAACATGTGAAAAATACTTTCACTGTAAAATACAAAAATTATGAGCCAGCTAGATTGATGATCAATTAAAAAAGAAAAAACAACATCCACTCACAGCAAGAGATTCAATCATGCCTGATGTGGGCTTAGGAATGAACGAAAATGACCAGAAGAAATATTCCACTTTGTCTTCCTCAAGTTCTTTAGAAGCTATAATTTCTTTCATTAGGATAACACATGCCTCTGTAGCACAAGATGGAAGAGCATCTATTAGTGGCTGCCTGTAATACAAGAAAAAGGTACAGCAAATCTAAAATGACCAGAATACTCAAGAATCAATTTATAAGCACATTGAAGTTGGGTTTCTTTCAGAGTAAATAAAAGTCCACCAGCTTAGTAAATGCCAGATTCCATACAAATCAACGTTATCCTTTAGTTTAGTGACCTTACGGAAATACGCCCCAGCCAAGGTGTGAAGAAGTGCGTTGGCATTTCAAGAACTGTATGTAACCAGGCTTTTAAGAAAATACTCAGTTGCTTTCTCTGCAAATGAAGCCAAAACGTATTCCAGGTTTGACTTCTAAAGACTGAGGTACCTTAAAGCCCTGATTGTTTATTAAAGTGGTTTTTTTCTTTCATTTCACCAATAGCAAACGTAAATTTTAAAAGGTAATTGATTAGCTGTTACTTCCTGTGCTTTTTTATACCTTACCTAAGTGGAAAGGTTCCAGCAGCATGACAGACTACACATTTCACCTCTAAAGAGGCCCTCTGTAAATATTCTGTACCTACCTCCTGTACTGCTAGATGGACATTTCTGCATTACCTAGGAAGCACTTAAACTGGGTAAAAGCACTTGCATAAGAGAAAGAGTAGTCTCCATAGGGTTCTTTTTAGCTCCTAAAGTTAATAACCTTGTCCTGAATAAAATTAGTCTAAAGTTAATACAGAAAGGGCCAAAGTCATTTAAATTACTTTCATATATTGAAGAATATTACCATGACTGTTTGTCAAAAGGTGAGAATAAACCTAAGCCAAAACAAAACTTGCCCCTTTTGCATGAAGTAAAGTTTAAGATGTTGTTACAAACAAAATCTGGCATTAAGATTAATTTCAAACAGGCTGCTGACATTTTGTACCGACATCAAGTTAAAAAACTTGTTTCTTCACACTTTTCAGAATATTGATTTTGGAGGGAGACAAAAATTGTATTTATTTTAATAATATTGGATTAGTATTTCTGAAAGCCTCAAGTCATTGGATCAGTACTATTCCTGACTGCAGAGGTGTGGGAGCTTCAAGCTTTAAAGTTGCAGTTCAGTGATAAGTATAAACTATCCTGAGATCAGGCTGGTACTGAAAGATGTGGCTCCACCACAACCATAGTCCCAGCCTAATGTTTGTCTCCTCTCCCCCATGAGCAGTAACATACTAAGGGTACAGATCCAGGTACGCTTGTTCATAACAAATGGTAGTAGACATTTTAAACCAGCAGCACTGATTTCCATCTAAGCCATGACTCAAGTTTCCTGTTCACATTGTTCCTGAAACAGGAAGCCTGTCTGTGAGAACAAGCATGGATCAGGAAAGTCTATTTTGCACACAACGTCCATGCAGTAAGGAGAGAATATCATCCTTCTGTCACATAAACAAGATCCGCAATACATATTCTTCCCTAGAAGTGTTCCAAATTTAAATTCAGCATTTGGGCATGGATTAAAAACATTCATCTATTTTAAATATTTACAAAATATTTTTTTCCTCTATATATCTATTTTAAATGCAATTACTAAAGAGGCCTTACCAGTTGTCTCTGCATTTGAAAGAAGATCTTTGCCATAGTGCTTTTAAGGCCTCAAGAGAAAGATGTCGAAGCTCAAACACGAGAGTCATGAAAAGGTCTGCAGTCTGTAAGAAAGCACAACAACAAACGTAGTATTACAGCTCTGCAGAAACCAGCCTTAGAGAACGGAGCACAAGAGACTTTGGCTTATATCAACATTACCGCTGATGCACTATGTAATCTGAGAGTAAAACCTCCTCTCTTCCCTGTGTCCCCATCTTCCCTCTCTCCCTTGCTATTGTCTTCAGGCTGCAAGCATGTAAGGAGAAGGACTTTGACTTAGGATGTCAGTCAGTCCGTCAAGCAACTGTGCTCAGTGACCACTATGCACAGCACTAGTATACAAATGAATAATAAACCAAAATGCAGCACCATGGTTACAGTCCAAGAAGAGAAGGCCATAATCTACACTGAGTTTGTACAGCAAGGTCCTGATTTATGACCAGAACTGCTGACACAGCCTTAACACAAAATGAAAAAAACAGTCAAGTTAGCTTTATCTTAGTCTTAAGTTTATGAAAAAGGTCCTTTAACTGAGGTTTGTAACGCACTTAAAAGTTTTGAGTATCTCTGGTGCTGTGTGAAAGTATTGCATCTTACTGGGGAAAAGCTGAAGCATAACCACTCTTACCGCTGCCGGCACCATGGGCTCAGTTAAAAGTGTAGTAGCAGAAGTGCTGGTCTCCCTGGCTAAGCTGAATTGCTACGACACACAGCAGCTGTTTCACCTGCAGTACATTACCACACACATTCCAGTGGAAATAAATTCTAGCCCTTCGTTCACAAGCTGCCCCTTGCTCTTGTTAGCAAAACTGAAAAACCTACTTTAGGGTTACTTGATTAAAAACCCCAGGTATTTCAATCTAGCTGTACAGTTGAATAGTTCTATTTAATCATTTATTTGCAAGTGCCTGGCTGAAAGAAATCAAGAGCAATTCAGAGCTGACCCCCATTTTTCTGTTAAGTGAAGTAACTACCAGTATTAGACTTTATATTGAAAAAAACCAACACCCCCCACTTAACGTATATGGCAGTATCAGCTTCCTATCAGCTGAAACAAATATTTTGTAGAAACTACTATCTCAAGGTACTTTTGCATGCGTATTACATTACCAGTAATAATTTTTATTTTCTCAAATGTGATGCTGGAAATCAAATTAATCAAATACTGAACTGAACACATTATCAAGATGACAGAAACCTTTCTATTTTCATAGTTCAAGAAGAGAGACAGGTCTCATTACTTGAAAAATTAGCAAAATGTTAAATACAGTAGCCTGTATGTTATTTTAACTTAACTTTATAATGTACAAGTTTTAATCATGGTCCATGTCATACGTATTCATTTCAATTCTTTATTCGCTTCAGATGTGAAAGCCTTTGACTTAGGACTACCGCTCTGGTTCCAAAGAAACTTTTTGTGTGTGTGTGTGTAAAGTCATACAAACAAACTCGAATTCCACAAAGTCACATTTCCAAAGGTCTGGGGAGAGAACTACTTTGACTTCCTGACCTTCCTTCCAGGAGCTGCTTGCAAAAGCAATGAAAAATTACAATAGCCCAGTGCCAGCATTTGATTTTAATTTAAGACTGCCAAGACATTTTCAGTAAAAAGAAGCTGGCTTTCAGTAAACAGACAAAGTAATTTCTTACCGTGTTGTTTGATAGGCTGAGGGAATAATTTGTCGGATCCAATCCAAATATCGTTTATGTTTTTGGTTTTTTGGGACTTCTTTTTTTTTAGCAATAGAATATTAATTTCATCAAACTGAAATCATATATGAAGGCCTACCTAGGTATTAACTCTGATAACATTTATCATTCCATGGCTAAAATTCAGTTAGATCTACATGTATTCATTCCATTCCATCCTATCCCATCCCATGATTAACTTTAAGGTCTATTTTAAAAAGAAATTACCTAACCCTAAATACTATGGAGCTAGTGAAATAGATTACATTTCATGGTCTATACAATATTCAGAGAACCGTATTTAATGAAGTTGTTCAAAATCAGTTGTAAAACACAGGCCTTACCTGCGTTTGTACACATGCAAATGCACTATGGGCAGCGTGCCCATCATGGGGAGCCTCCATGATGTTATCTCAAGGAGCTGTGTGTGCAGCTGCTGCTAAACTCGGGTGGCTCATCAGCTGGAGGACACAGCACAGTTCAAGACAGAATATACAGACTGATATATTTCCAGGGAATATAATTTTAGACTGTAGACTGACTTCATTCTGCTTCACACCTGCTGACTGGACAAGCTCCCATCTAATAACTCAGTGCAAAACTTCACAGAGAAACAGCTATTTTTATTTCCTAATAATAAACCTTTAGAATGAACTGTCTGGTCAGGTGGGCTGTTTTTATTTTTTAAGGTAGGTTTCATTGAAAGCAAGCTGCCAGATAAACAATAATGTCATTATAAATTCTTCTATTTGTACTATTGTAATAACAAACTACATGCAAATTTGGCTCTCGTTCCCACCCCTAAATGAAACATAATGAGGCTTGGCTTTTATTCTACATAGAAGCTTGCTCTTCCTTCTGTCTGCAGACTTACTGTAACTAAAAAGAAAAAAATCCTCTGAACCTATAAGCATGGTATATTTGAGACTGGATGGTAAAGTAGTAAAATGCTTCCCAATAAAAGTGTTTCTATTTGTGATATATACAAACATTTATCCTTTGAAAGCTTGCTGCAAAATAGAAGCCTATGTAATCACAAGGGAGGTTGCTTTGACAATGCATTCAATGAACATCTTTGGTTTTGCCCGTTAATTTATGCTCTCAATTTCTCTCCAGTACTTTTATTATATCTCTTTGGAATTACACAGCTGTCTCTCCTGTACAGAACTTCTGGTTTTCAGCCATTTGATTTTCCAACTATACATATGGTAAAGAACAAGTGATTTCCTTGAATTGAAGGCCAAGCGTAAAATCAAAGAGTTGGGCAGAGAATCTGACATACTTTTGCCCACACTGCTTAATGCATACACAGCCACATTCACCAGAGCTACCAATCCAGCATCAAAATCCAGACAGCAGCCCCCAGGAGAAGCTGTATGACAGGCTTCCTTCTAGCCTCTCTCCAGTAAGGGTCCCTGCTTCCCCTCCCTTTGACCATTCTTTGTCAGTATGCAGCTTGTTCACTTAATGGTCCATTAGCTGATCTACACCCACATTGAAATTCAATCTTGTCTCATAATAGCATTAAAAAATTAAACAACAACTTTGCTTCCTTGGAAATGACAGAGTCTCCACCCCCATTTTCTCATTCCTTCACTGTTTTCCCTGGAGTTGGGGATTTTCACTTCCATTTATTTTGGGGTTTTTGTCCTGTAAGAAATGCATAATCTCGCCTCATTCAGAGTCAAACAATGAGGGGACAAACAAGCCAAACACCCGTAACCGCAGAACTGTCTCCCCAGCAACGCTGTGAGCATTCCCATAACTTCTTTCCTGGCCCAAAGGACATTTTATCAGTCAGAATGAGATATAATAAAGATCCCCTTTGAAATGTCTTGTCACACAGAAGGAACACCCTGAAACAGTGAAAATGGCTGACAACCCATCAAACCTTGTGCTGGGACAGGCATATGATGAATAATTCACTTCTTTTTTTAGGCAGTAGCACAGACAGCAGCCACTTGTGCTAATCTTAGTAATTTACAAAACAAATTTCCCACACATGAAGCCAGTGGGCCTCTTTGGAGACAGAAGTGACATCCCACTGTTACTGGGAAAAATCATCTACCATTCTTTCAAAGACACTGAATTAGGGGTGGTCAAAAGAAGGTAGGATTTAGAGAAAGTTTCTCAGGTCCACTGCAGTAATTTCTTTTTCCAACATTTTCCAAGCAGTACGGTAGCCCTGTGGTCTGTTCCTAAAGGCCATCGCACACTGCTGTTACAATGACAGCCACAAAGAACTAAGCATTATCATACCCAAAGAGCCTGCTTTTATTCTACATTAGCAAGAACCCTTATGTTTATGGCTCTGTTAACTCTCTATAGCCCCAATCTCCCTAGCATGCAGCTCAATAAAATGGCAGACTTCTTATAACTCAGAGAGAGAAATCTATCCCATATACCACCACCCAGAAAGCTGCTTTCTCCTCAGCCCAGTGCTGAGGTCTTTGTCAGGCTGTGATATCAGGTCAGACAATGACCACCATTTAATAAGCTGAAAGTAACTGCTAAGGTTGTAATTTATCATAGCTGACTGAAGTTGCTCGCCTCAGTAGTTGTGTCTGTGATCCTTCCCCACCCTGTGCCTTTGCCTTAAGTCTCACGCCACATTACACAAACACCTACTTGTGCTCATTAATCACAGCTAAAGCTAAGACAAAGGTGAATATAGATAGTACATTAATTTCTAAACAGGCATCACTGGCCTGAAGAGCTGTACTCCAGCAGTGGACTCTTCTCCAGCCTGTACTCCATCTCCCAGTATCCATGTCCCTCCCAGGGAAGAGACAGACAGAGCTTCTGTTCTTTGACATAGGACTTAGACAAAGCAGGAGGAAATGCCTTCTCCTAGGCTAGTTTTTAAGCCTTCTGTTAACATCACTTCTACCTATGGGAATTTACAGGAGAGATCACAGCCCCACTGCACAAGAAACAAACTTGCTCCAAAGTATGAGCAATCTAACAAGACAGGAACATCAGAGGACAGGGACTGTACCAGGAATGACCTGACTAAACTTTTCAGTGGCAAATACTTGAAGACACCAAGGCCCAGGTCAGTGCTTTCCCCATTAAACCATACTTGTTTTCTAGTAATATCCTGACCATGAATGACTTAGGTGTGTTCTTCTATTTTCAAATTTGCATTTTTTTCACATTTTTCTATATAGGAAATTCAGTACCTGCAAGAACAACTCCATATGAAGGATAATGGGATATGAAGTGCCCTCTCTTTTAGGTCATTGCCTTCAGTTCATCTCAGATGAGCAAAGACTAAGCACCATCATCTGTTGATCCTTCTGTATTGTATATATATCAGGTGTACTTAATCTCTGAATTTCACAGAAGATAGGGATCTTCATTTCAAAGACAGTGACAAATACTAACCGATCCACATGCTGCCAGTATTAACAAGAATTATATGACCTGAGCAAGCTAAGGAGACAGGCAGACCCTCATCCAGAATAATGATCATCATAGAAAAAAAATTAAGCCACTGCATATTCCACATGACAAGAATATTCTACGCTGCATCAGCAGCATTCACCAATGAAAATGGCTTAGACGAGAAGAGATTCCCTCTGGACCCAAGCAGCATTCCCAGAAAACATGATGGTTATTACTAGAATTCTATTATTAGAATTCGTCAGAAGCACATGGAACCAACCAGCCAAGATCCGGAAGCAAGGGTTCAGTGTGTAAAGTGCTTTGAGATGAGGCAACTGCAGAAGGACTGCAGAACTCCAATAAACATGGAAACAACAGCACTACCAGAGGCAGTATCTCACACTAAAGCTGTGGAAAAGGGGTTTTACAATTACGCATCTCAACAGTCAATGATAGCCCAAACCAGATACTTTTTTTGTTTGTTTTTCCACAGCAAAACAAAAATTCTGAACATTTTCTTTCAGGTTAATTTAGACTAAAGTCCAAAATTGCTTTCGCCCAATATTCAGGGCCTATATGACACTTTTACTCCCTTCTTTTCATTTTGATTTATTGTTTATAGAGGAAAATGACACTTAAAAGCATTTTATCTTTCGACAGTTCCACATTTAAAAATGCCCAAAACAATGGAAGGCTTCAGACTCTCTAAACTGCTGCTCTCCTAATCACCTTTTGCCTGTGTAAGAGAACTCTCAGACCACCAAGGGCCTTACAAGGAAACAGAGGTCATGTGTAAAAGCTCACCTCAAAACTCGCACTGTGTGCTAAGCAAAGCTTCCAAACTAGTTCAGTCATTTCCCCTCCAGTGACTTCCCTCTCAGTTTCTTCCCTTTCAAAGAGCATGCTGGTCACATACAGATCCTCAAAGTCCACTGTAAAGACATAAGGAAAAAATCAGATATCTGATTGTTGCTGGTCATTTGCTATGCTTAACCCTAAATGCCAGGGAAAAGTTTCTCTCTGAGCCTTTATTTCTACGTACAAGAATCTCTCTAGGCTGAGTAAAGCCAAAAGATTAACTGGATGCCTGCAGCCAGGTTGAATTTAAGACCACAACAAAACAAAGACTTGAAGATAAGTGTGACCTAAAAGAGAGTCAGAGAAACAAGACACAGAAGATATGCATGAAAGAAGTCCCACTTTGCATCAATATGCCTCTTACAATGGCTCTGCTAGTTTATATTCATCACCCTTTCCAATTTTATCTAATGACTTGCTCCATTTGACACTTCAGCCTCCCAAAAACTCAACAGGAGATCTAGGTGCCAAGAAAAATAAATGGCTGGGCTCTTAAATTCTTCCTGCAGAAAAACTTTGTCATCTTACATCGTCATAACTACAAAAAAAAAAAGTGTCCTAGAAATTTGGATTTTCCTTTTAAAAAAACCCAAACAACTATTTAGAAACAGACAAAAGGTAACACAAAATGGTTCTCAACATTTAAGGCTTAACTTTAAGATCATTCTCCTAAGGAGAAGCACACAGAGCAAAGCAACAGCTTAAAACAGTTCTCAGACATGGCGTGTCCTTGGTCAATTAGGACTTGCAATTATTTAGGCTCAATTTGTACACAAACTAGCAATTGTCCTCAGACACAGGAAGGCTGATGCTCTGCGTAGAAGAGAGACAGGCATGTAAAGAAGGCAAAAAGGAGCTGGCCATTACAGACATCTATCACTACTGGAGAACCACCCAGCTTCGTTACAGCAGACCCTACCTCCCAAAGGAAGGACAGCTCTCAGTAGCCCACACTTTAAAAAACCCCACTTGCACATAGCTTAATGCATTAAAAGGAATATCAAGTGCAAAGAGTTCAAGATTTTTCTAGGAAATAAATTTACTGTATCTTAGCAGAAATATCATGTTACCTTTTTTGGATAGCGTCTCTGTTTCCACTTGAAAGAGTTTCAGTGAAGACTCTGTCTGCGTCTTTGCCCCACTGCCCTTTGGAGAGAACAGTGTAACAAGGCTGGACTCAGAACACTTGGCCTCTGCCAGGACTCCATCCTTAATGCTCTGAACACATTCCAGTTTGGAGGACAGGATCTGCTGCTCAGACTGAGAAGAACAGGTATTTCAAGTAAAGTCTTGCTGGCCTATGTCAGCCTGCCCAATCCTTTCTCTCCCAGCCTCACAGAGGATTACAGCTCTGTGATACAATGTCAAATCTCTTGCTTAGAACTTTGACAGCACCCAGCCTGTGGAGGTTAATACTATAAATGACTATTCAGAAATGGTTTTATTTACATTATGGCTCTTTAAAGAAATTAAAAGGCCCTGTGGAAGAATTGGTGTCGTTCCCCAACACTCACCGACATATGAGGAAGAACAACAGACTGCACCGAAGTAAAACCAGAATATCGATGAGAGCAGAGATTTAAGTTCCTTGTCTTGACAAGGAGAGGGCCTTTTCGCTGATACCTGGTTGGGCATATTCCCAGAACATCCACCTAGTAACAAATGCACAGCATTCAACCATGCATGCACACATACAATACAAGCTGGTATTATGGGCTATTAGGATTAATAATTGTTTGTTGTAACAACAATGCAGATCTAGCTTCCCTTGCAGGACGCTGGCTTTGCCATAAAATCCATGGAAAGGCAAGTAATTTCAAAGACCCTGGTCAAACTTTATAATAGACAGGGTTTGTTGATTTGTTTAACCTCACTCTGTTATTCTGAATTAGACCATTTACAGACATATGCTTTTTCATTTAAGATTTTTTGAGTTTGTAGGGAAGCATTAATTCAGAAGGGCATTTTTACTTTGAAGAAATGTAATTACATGAGTGTCCCAAGCCTTAGTGCAGAACATCGGTTTAAGCACTGGTATGTAGCAATAGCATGAGAACGAGTGCATATCATGATGAAGGTCAGTCTGGAGACTGCTCTTCACAACAGAGGTGCAGCCATTGAGGTAACTAAGCTGCCCTCACGCAAACACATGGGTGACAGCAGGGTACTCTGGACTATTATTTCAGCATAACACAGCAGAAATTGAGCTTAAGTATTAAAAAAAAATAAATTGCAAAGAGCTCTGAGAAGCCTGATCTTAAAGCCTCCTAAAATGAATGAAAAACTAATGATGAATAATTACAAACAATGAATTTTGTATTTTCCCCAGAGAGCATGTAAAGCTCAAGCCCTGGTGTTACAACATCTCAGAGAACTCTTCAATACACACCTTTTCCTCAAGTAACCAAGAAGTGGATTCTAACCCTCAACAAGAATGCAAATTGTAGGCAATTTTCTAACATCCACTACAAAAAGCCATCAGAGGACCACCACTGGCTGCTGACCAGTCACCAAGTGGCGGAAACCTTTAGTTATTTAAAAAGGGAGTAAACTTAACGTGTACAAGGGCTAACAGCAACCCTAGAGAATGACTCTACCAATGGTCTCACCTCTTCAATGACTGCACTAGGAGTGGATGCTTGTGACGTCTGCAGGACACTGAGAATGCCTCTCTTTACGTTCAGTGCCCAGGTCTGTTCCCCCCTCACAGGACAGAGCTTCAGAACTTTCCCATCATGGAAAGAAAAATGAAGAGGATGCTGCTCTAGTATTTCCCTGCAATAAAACATTTTATAGTTTCTTGCTTCAAACAGTGGCTGTAAGTCAGTTTATCACATTAGATTTTCTAAACAAAGCTGTTCTTCCACAATGGATCTGTCTTATTCTATATCTTCATTCTTTATATCAAGCCTCTTCATGAATTTATCCTGACCCTAAGAACGCTTAAAAGAAAACAAACAAACAAACAAAAAAACCAAACCAAAACAAATTATCAAGATAATCACAGCACCTTTGACATAACTGCAATGCTTAATAAATCAAATTCCTGGTAAATTGTTTACAAGTAATTATACTTAACGGCTACAATTCTTGTTTAATGTAAGAGAGAAATTCCATTTTATAATAGGGGTGCCCAAATGCATTGGTAAGAATGGCTCAGTTGCAAAGTAACTGCATATACTCTATCATTCCTCTTCAGCTGTGATACACACAAGAACTTTCCAATCAACCCAAATCTTCCTGCTCTGCTAGGCGTACATATGAGGGCTCTAGCCCAAAGTTATCCCCCAGTGTCTGCTGTCAGTTTACTCCCTGATTGCTTTTGCTACCCCACATTGAGAGTACAGTGTTTTCTGCTTTTGCAAAAGATCATTTTTTAACATTGATTTTCACTCCTAATATAATGTACTTTACTCATGTACTTCCTCTCTAAATGGGGAAAAACAAGCCACCCCTGGGAAGAATTCCAGAGCAGCCCAGTGGTCAGCCCCCATACAGGGAGATACACAGTTCACCTGCACATTAGCCACGGAACTGTCACAAAGACAAGGCAAAAGAAAAACTTTCAGTGCACCAACATCTGGATAAAGTCTTTCCAGTGCACATGGGATAAGGGTTTCTGAACGCCTAGGCAACTGTGGTTGCTTTTGCTATCTGTGCAAATTACACGCATGTTCAGAGGACAAGCTAGACCACGGTATACTCACAACTGGCTGAGGCAAATGCTAATAAGGTTCACTCATCTGAATAATTACTTTCAATAGCCAAGCTTCACTGAACGCTTTCTCTGCTACCTTTACTTTTTGGCTTCTCTGCAAAGAGTAAGACACAACTGCTCCTACCTCTATGAAAATCCTACTAATAACTTCACAGAAGAAGATGTGCCTGCACTCTGATACCCACTAAGCTCATCCTGATGAATGTGAAAAGCAATGCATTTACTCCAAACTTGCTCTTTTCGACCCTTTGAATTGAGTCAATTACCTCAGTTCTCAGTGTTGTTTAAAGGCTTCTAATCCAAGTGGCAGGACAAAGAGCAAGATTACAAAGCTGATCTTAATGAGATAACAGAACTGGGGTTTTTGACAACATAAGAAGCATCAGCTCTCTGGGAAAATACCAGACCTCCACAGTTTAAAGAGACCTTTTTGTATAGTCATCTTATCTAAAGCCTATACCTTTGGAAGGCGGAGGGAAACTCACTGACATAGGTTATGAATGAGCTACTAAAACCAAAAACATAAAAGGAATAAAATTGCATTAGTTGAATAAATACAGTTTAAATATCCTGGAAGAAAAACCCAACATTTTGTACTGTGAGAATCCTCCAAACCAAGTACTTCTGAAATGTACTTCAAAACTCAAGAGTCAAGTAACAACTGCAACTCCATACACACTACTAGGCTGCCAGAGGCCTGATAATTTGCACTCAGAATAATTTTAATTGTATACTTTCCAAATGTTTTTATATACAAGGAGATAAAAATTAGGTTCAAAAACACATTTCAGGAACAAACGCCTCTTATTTTGCTGAAGATGCTCATATCTTGATCCTTGCTTTTTCAAAACAACAAAAAAAACCAAACCAACAACAAACCCAACTAAAACTAAACAGAAGATGAAACAGACTGAACAACGTCCGGTCAAGCTGCTGCTAAGCCATATAGCTAGACCAAGAACTAGACCAGATTAGAAGTTTTTCTACCTTAGACGTTCCATTTCCTTCAGAGGCTCCTCTCTGGATACAAGACTTTTCTTAATCTGTACATCTTGCACCTAGGAGCAAAGAGTATAGAGCAACAAATACCACTGTCAATATGAACTTGTGGACTTGAAGATATCTACATAGAATCACACGAAGATACCTACATAGAATGTCAGACACCATGAAAAGAGGCTCAGTGTTGCAAGCAACACAACCGCAACAGCCACTTCTTCAGGTTCTGTATCTGAGGTGGTTTCCAGAAATTTCTTCTACAAAGTTTCACTCATTATTAAATATATTTTATATGGCGCTATTTTATCCCTTTCATTTTAAAGGCAAAAGCAACCATCTTCTCTGGGGTAAAGTAAGATCCTGGATAAACATAAGTCCTTTCTACTCCAGTTGAGAAGCAAAATGATTAGCCACCTCAGTTGACTCTTGAGACTATACCTGGTAAAGTTCGCAGTATTCAGTAGCCATTTCATAGCTTGCTTTTACTGAATTCAGAGGAGAAAGTGCATACTTCATTATGGAATTTCCTGAAGTACTTGCAATGTGGCTGGTTGTGGTAAGGAAGAGCTGTTCTCAAATGGTAGATCAAAAATAGTGGCACTCTGCCCCATTTTAAGAACAAGACAGTCTGCAAGTGCTAGTAATTTTTTTTCTTACTTCTACCTTCTTTTTTTAAATAAAGACAAGTATTCAACCACATGTTGTTTTCCATATCTTAAGAGGCCTGAAATTAAAATAAAGAGCTAGAAGTTGGGGAATCCAGCCACTGATACTGCAAGGTAGACGAGAATGATACAATCTGAAGACAGTACCCAAATCCTGATTTTCCATGTAAAATCATGGGACCGCTGACCAGTTAATTTTATCCATGTGGCCATGTCAGGACCGGGACAATGATTCTATTCTTTGCAGGCCTCATGTATATGTGTATATAGTACACACATGTCAATTCCCCTCAGAAGCTATGAATTATCCCATCTGTTAACCTGAAAGAAAACCAAGGCAGACAAGAGAAGTTTATTTTCCCTGCCAAAGTACTGTAGTCCTCAGACTGGCCTACCGCAGGGCTCACCCCAGGAAAAGGTCTGTAACTTGAAACTGGTCTGTTGGCTCTTGCCACTGAGGGCGAGATCTCCTGTCAAGATCAATGGAGTGCTACAAGACTGAATTTTACACGGGGCTAGGAATGGCACCAATCCAGCATATCATACAAGCTTCTCAAGTTCTCCTTAAAATGCTTGCTCTTTTTAAATTACTGCTACAGAAATAAAAGTGCTTAAAAATAAACCAAGTTCCTTTCAAAGGGACTAGCTGCATCTACAGTTCTGCACTGACAAAACGGTGAAACTGTCATGCCACTTAGGAAAGAAAACAATGATTTTGCAACAGTTAATTTGAGGCCGTGTCGCATCAAAGTGATTCTGCAACTCTAATTATGAGATCCAGAACTAAACAGGCTTTTGATTACAAGAAAAGCAAATATTTTAAAAGTACCAGTAATCCCAAAGACACACACAGTTCCACATCAGCTCATCCCGATCAATCAGATGATTATGACAATACTCACTTCCAAAACCATCTGGCAATTCCCCAGAACCTCAATGATCACTGTGCTCTCCAGAGAGATGCCACTGCTTTTGTAAATGCTTCCCTGCAGGAATGTGCTGGTGACTGCTGAGTACCTGTAGCTGTATCTAGCTCTTTTGGGGAAGTATGATGCACTGTGTCCTAGGAAACAAATTAAAGAAATGGTTTTTTAGTTTATTAGGCTTCCCCCTCCTCCATTTTTTTTTTCTACTTTGTAATCTGTTGGCCACTGAAATCAGCTAACCAAGGGGCTCAATATTCAGAATGTTCCCTTTCCATGGGAAGCATGGGAAGTCCATGGGTAGCACTGCCTTCTAGCAAATATAACATCAGACACCCTCATGTGTGCTATGTGGTCTCTGTATTCCTCTAGTCAAAGGAGATTCTCTTCTAGACCAGGCAATAAGAATTAACCTTGAAAGGATGAGAAGATCAGAGTCATAATGCCTTCAATGCCACAAGTTTTGGTGGCTGTGATGTGCAAGATTGTAACAAATAGGATGTCCCCAAAAGATAAGACATGATATGACCTTAACTGAGACCACTGAAGTGTAGAAGAGGGAAAAATCAAGGAAAATAACTCTCCCTTCCCTCAGACAAAGATGACAACATGTAGGAAAAATTACCACCGTGGCTCCCATAATACAGAGATTGTTCGTCTCTGCTTCACAGCAGCACTGCAATGCTCAAGCACTTTCAATGACAAAGGCACACAGAGATGAAGTAATGTCGAACAAATCAAGGGCCTCTGAGCTGCACTGAGTAGGCAGCTGAGAGGACAGGGCAAGATCTCCTGGGGAGCAGAACATCCATTTGCTCTCCTTGCTGTTACACAGAAAAGCACTTTTGCACATTCAACTACCCACTGGCAATGTAAATGAGAAGCTTAAGCTACAAACTACACCTCAATCTTTCAACCAAACCTTTCCAGGTCAGTTCAAGTTCCTGTCTTCCCATCCATTCCTCCTTTACAGAATATAAGTTTTGTGCCTGCTTACTGAAGGAGGAATCTTTCTTTATGCCTGTTTTCAGTATGAAAGGAGCTAACACTGGGTACTGGAAAAAAAGATGCTCATACATGGCTGGGTTTCGTCCTGCGGTGTTTTAGTAGTTCGCTTAGCTCCAAGGTCTACAGGTTTGCTGGGTTCACAGAATGTGAACTTTAGGCAGGTCTAGGCCTGGTAAAGCTTAGTGGAACTTCTCCACAACTTCCACGAATGCAGATCACTCAGACCAAAGTGTCACTCTTCCAAGAACACAACATTGCTGCTGAAGAGAAGGAAGTTTCCAAATCCCTCCCAAGGCCTGAAAACAGTCTTGTTTTACTCACCTACACACTCTGCAAAACAGGAAGCTCCATAACTTAAACTCTCCAAGGATTCTGCAATGACAGGTAAGATAATAGAAAAGCACAGAAAATTTGTGTGCAGCTCAGGACAGACCTGCTACTTTTCAGTTACAATGAAATCACTGAAACCAAAGCATAGCCCTCAAAAATAATAAAAAATAATAATTAAAAAAGAGTTGCTACCAAGTATAGAGGGACAAGACTTTGCTGTTGTCACTTCCCACACGTCTATACCACACAAGCACCTACATAAAGGAATGACACGCCTTAGTGTATTTCCTGAGGCTGGTATGCAAATACAACAATACAATTAAATTTTTAAAAAGGAGCTCTTAATCCAAGAAAGAAATACACATTCTATACACCACACTTCTGCTCATCCATACGCATTTAACTTTATTGCAGTTAGGGAAAATTCCTACTTAGCCAAGATTTTTATTGCACATGGACATTCAAGAAATCACAAGTATCATTTAAAGCAGAACAAGACCAAGCTTTTACTGCCCAAGAAAAACTTTTCCAGCACATGAAGGAACACTTAAACACAACTCAAGGGGGTGGTTAGTTAAGACATTCTTTAACACTGGAGAGCCTGTTCTCCAACATGACTTTCATTAAGACTGTGACCGAGTGGGCGGTGAATTCATGGGGATGCAGAACACCCGTGGCCTACACAGATGGAACTGCTGCAGATTCACATTGGCGTGAACAGGGGAAACAGTTGGGGCTGCTACACACAGAGCTCCCCTGCCTTCTCTTCGCCCTGTGCACACACATCTGCGCAGTAAACTGGTAAGACTCTCGTTCTAATGCTCTGGTGCCCAACGACCTTAAATAAGCCTGGCAGAATTACATTCACCAGTTATTGCAAGCACTGCTAGACAACACAAAAGTCCATGATGAACTGCAAAAAATTCTATTTTCACAGAGAAGTTAAGCAACAGTGAAATTTTTAAGGTATCTATTTTCTCTGCATCACTGTAATTGCCTCCAGAAAGCACAATGACTGGGCAGTCAAAGAGCTAGACTGATATAAATTATGCTTCAGCACATGAAAGAAAATCACTGCTGATACTTTCACCCCTGGCAAACACACAGGTACTATGTTGAACACTGGCCTATCGGTCCCAACCTTTTGAGAACTTCTGTGATACACCTGAGCTAAACTACAGGAATTTTGAGAGAGGAGCCCCATGATGGTCACAGGTGAGATGCATGTTCCAGGACCTGATCCTGCACTGCTAATGTAGCCCAGCACTAAACCCAGCAAGTTACCCAAGCCCTAGACAGTGATAGGAACATGGACACAGGAAAATCACTCAGATCCCAGCCGTTTATATGCACTGAGTGATACACAAGGAACAGCCAAAACCAAGTATGTGATCCTGCTGCACTTCAATACATGGCATTTGTATGTACCATAGTGAAAGAAAATGGTACACTATTAATATTAAAATAGTATTAAAAGAAGTTAGCCCTCACTTGCCATTATTGATAATTTTTTCTTAAAAAGAACTCCCACAAGAAGTTCAATAGTAAGTATAATTGCCCCCAACCTCGACGCTGCACTATATGCTAATGAACCTCCCCGTTAAGCGGCAACTAACATCCCTGCGTGTCTCAGCTTTGTCTCCCACTGGAGACAGAAGTAAAAAAGAGCCTCTTTGTTCTGTTTCTGTGCTTTTGGATGTTTTCTATATGCTATGCATCCAAAAGAAATGCTCTTGTCAAGCTACAAAATTCAGAGGTCCACATTTGTATTATTTACTGAAACTGTATCTTCCCTTCTCTCAATCCGCTTTTTTTGAAATGTCAAAATTATTGGCAGGAGGAAAGAAGGCAATTCACTGGTTTTGGAACAAAAATAAGACAGTGTTTGTTTCTTCAGCACTCACTCAAGCTTATATACATTTTTATTCCCAAGTTAAAATTTAAGTTTCTGGAGAGTAGAATTTCATTTTTCTTGAAAAGGTCTTACCCCTACATTTATATTTTCCTCCCAACAAATGCTCCTTTTTATTTTGCAGAATTAATTCTCTGTATGGAACTTCAGATTTTACCTTTAGAAACTATGAATAACATTATTTTGAAGCGAACTTGGTCTAGTGCTATAGATACCTGCAAAACTTGAAAACTTCCTAGCACGGTGATGTGGTGAACCGACCACATGATTTTTCTGTCCCGACCGCGACAGGTGACATCAGCTCATGTAACATGAGAATTATCACCCTACTATTCACTTTTACAAATACACTTATCTACACATAAAACATTTGCATTAACGTTCCAAACACACTGCATTTGGGGAAAGAAATACAATTCTCAGTTCCCTTGGGGGAAAAAAATCACCCCTAAGTACCTAGTGGCTCAGGTAAGGGCTATCTAGCTCACTCTCCTAAACAGTGGGAAAAGATGTTAATGGCCTTTAACAAAAAAAAACTTATTGAAGAACCTTAAAATAAATATGATAAGACAAACTTGGAAAATTCATCTGTTATGTACTATCAGATTTTTAAGAGCATTCCTCTCCAGGCCCTCATTTAACAGCTCTCCCAGCTCCGGTGTGGATACTTGAATGCTTAAATGTGCTTATCACAGATAGACGGTGTGGTAAGCTGAGCATCCTGCACAATCAGGCACTTTGTTAACTTTGTTAAGGTGCCTAAATTTAGAGGTTCTGCTCTTTGCTTTGTTCTTTCACCATTTATTTTGGTTCTAGAAACAGCATGCACTTATCTCTTTCAGTTGACAAGGGGAACTAAGGACCACATCCTTGACGTTTCATGATTTATTCACGCTTTTCAGATTCCGTTATCTGCCAAAGTGAGTACAATTTTAGAACATGATATGAACATGTAATTTTCAGGCCAGATAAGGAATTTACTGGCACAATCTCGCTGTTTCTATTGCTTTCCCTAGCAATGCTGAAGGAAGATGTGCTATTTAACTGCACCCTGTAATAGAGAGGGTGCCCTCCCACCTGCCCAGTACCCCCCCAAGAGCTCAGTAAAGCAAATTGCTACGCTACACTGAAAATCAGGACAAAGTTGCTACAAGAATCACTGCAAATCTACAAGTTGTAACACAATCTACAGCATCTCCGTTTTGCTAGAGACATCATTCCTTAGCAGAAGTATTTTGCACTGAGAGAGATCAATCTTAGTAGAGGAAAAAGTTTCTTCTACTTACTTGCTGAAGCTTCTGCCACAACAGCACAGAGTAAAACGATGGTGTGCAGCCCCATGGCCATCAAAATCACCGCCTCAGCTCAGCAGTTAACAAAACCACATTGGTTCTCCTCTCAAAGGCACCTCTGAGCAAGGCAGTGAAAGAAAATTTCCTTCACAAAGCAGGAGCTTACTATTTCAACTCCCCTCTTGCAGCCAGAGGAGGGGCTCTGGCAGGGCAGCCCGCAGAGGGGAGGGTGGGCGTGTGTAGTAAGGGGAGACAGACACACACAAACACTTACCCCATCTCTAACAGCATTTCAGCCTTTTTGCAAAAAAAAAGGAGAGAGAGAAGTGAACCTATTAGAAACCAAAAAAACTGCACGGAAAAGAAATTAAGTACATGGCATCACAACATAGCAAATACTTAAAACAACTTGAAAATATTTTTTAAAAATCACCCTAGTAATTGTTCACTGATGATTAATCAATCAAAAATCACAAAAGATGAAAGGAAAAGCTTTGGGGCTGCAAGCAAGGTGTTTCCACCAGGAACAAGCAAGTGCATGGGGAGACAGCTCATCCCTCATCCCTTCAGCCAAAGTCCCAAACCTAAGATGGATGAAATTGTGCGTAAATAATACAGAAAACCACTAAACTACAGCCCTTCTGGTACCAAGCAGGTTTTACAACATGTCAGAATGGGTCTGCTAGGGTTCACTGAACTTGTGTTAAAGATCTTCCACTTCTCCTTGAGTGACGTTCACCATCCACCTCCTGTTCTACAGACTCATTCTTCTAGAGCTGGGATTCTTGTCACATGTCTTCTTCCCTGGTGGCCTATGGCCACCTCTACTCTTCACATGTAACAGGATTGGAGATCACTTAAGCCACACAGCGACTGTCAAAACACAGTTGTGCTTGCACGCCAAGACCTTCTGAGGGAAGCTGTTGTGGACAGGCAAAGATTTATCTTTTCCTGCTGCCACATCTTAACCTACTGTAAGCCTCTCCGGTTTACCCTGAGCTACTGTTTACTTCAAACCCGATTCACAAGTAAAAATCACAGCTAACACTCCCAGTCACCAGTACTACTCTCCCACACCAAGCTTGTGTTGTCACTGGCTCTTCCTGAACTCACTTTCTCCATCAGGTAACATTTGCTCAGTTCAAAATACTTACAAATTTTACTTAAAGGGAAATAAACTTCTCACATAAGCTTAACATAGATCAGTGACCAAAGATGAGAGCGAGCAAGGCAAATCTAAAGAGTTAATGAAATATTCCACAACGAAAGCTGGGCCCCTCTATCAAATTCCAGATCTACTAAATGCCAAACTCAGGAACAGCTCAGGTCTGAAACTGAATTAGGAAAAAAAAAAAAAAAAAATCTTACAGATTTCATACAGCAGCTCAGATTTCCTATGATCAGTCCAAAGTGGTAACTGAGAAAGCCTTCTTTTGTTTCCACTGTGATTTTTCAGAATATTCTAATTTTGAAACTGCTTCAGAGGTTTCATTGTGGAAATCTTGCGACTTGCAGTGTTTGCCATTTTTACCCTGCTGAGTTACTCAGTCACGTATTCTAATCTTTCATTTTAAGATTACAGCTCATCTGGGCATAGTCCATGCTCCGTTCGTTATCCTGCACCCATTCAGCTCTTGGTCTGCTTTCAGCAGTATGGATAGAAGCAGGTAAGTTAATAGCTGGGCATGAATATAAAAACACGATTAGTTTACTGGAATATTGCTATACTGTAGCAATTCTTTCCTTGAATCACTACTATTGCCCTTTCTCCATGGTAGTCTGGCTTTTAACTGTATAGTAAGATTTTTCAACATATTTCACAAAGCTATTGCAAAATAACTTGAAAGCCTTATCACAACTCTCCTAAGAGCTGCATAGCCCAAAAGCAACAAGTTACAAGCAGGAAGCGCTGATTTGTAGCCCAACCATCATATTAATGAATTTGACACTTCATCGTAAGTTTTCCACTTAGTTTATATTAACCTCATGTGTAGCACCAATGTCCCAGTCAGGAGAGTACATAAATAGGTGCATAATTTTAAGCATAAGCACGCCCCCAAAATTAAGCATGTGCTCAAATCTAAACGCTCTCTTGGAACAAGGCCATTTTGTTAGTCATTTCATCCTCTACCCAAACACCAGAACCTCCTTCAGAAACCATTTCGTCTCTAAATAGCTAGACTTCCCCTAGAGCGCTGTGGGTAGGTTTCCTATTAAAAAAAAAAAAAAAAAAAAAAATTTTGTATTTCAGTTACATTTTTAATTTTCACGCAGAATAAAGCTCTTCCACAAGGAAGGAGCTTTAGGGAAGAAGGGTGGCCAGGAAAGGCTCTATGAACTATGCTGACAGATAGTCTGTCCCCCAAGTCCCTGAAACAAAGCAGGGTCTAACGGACCAAAAATGTCCAACCTGTTCACCAGACTGCAGCACACTGGATCCTGGGATGCCTCAGAACTGCTGTGCACATGCAGACCAACAACACGGCATTTATGTCTCATCATGTGGCCAGAGAGCATCTTTCTAAGAGGTTACGCGACAATCTAAGAGGTTAGGCATCAATCACAGTAAGGAAATTGGACTCTTCTGTGAACTTTTTGGTAAGGTGCCATAGTGTTTACTAAGAGGCATGTTTTATAGCTTTAAGACAAATATTTAGCTACAGATATTAGCATTTCAAACACAATTTCTAGACTAATGACATTTTCATGCAAAAAGAGCTGGCGTGTCATAGAAGAAGGGTTCTCTCTAAGGATGAGCAAATAAACTTTCCCAGAAAATTCAAGAGGGAGCAACAGTTTTCATTTGCAAACATGGGACATTAATGCACTTTGTATATACACTAAATTTTAAGCACAAGCGATCCTGTTAAAGGATCAAAAAAACACAGACACACAACACAGGCTTAAGTGGCATTAAGAGTTCAGAACCTTCCCTCAGAAGTCACCACTGATCCCAGTGTCTGAGAACTGGACAGGTTCAGCTTCAGACATCCACACCACCAGACTCTCTCCCTTCCTGACACCAAACTGAGGATCAACACCAGTAGCAACACTGTGAGCCACAGACTGTTGACATACAATAGTCACGAAAAATAACCAATATGGTGAATTTTTATGTAAAATATTACAGAACGGGTTATACACCGATACATTAAGACTCACAGGTCAGGCTGACATTCAAACCTGGATTCAGGCTGTGATGCCGAGGCATGTTATATGTGGAAAGGACTGCAGGGACAGAGAAGCTCAAAGACTTGGGCTTTGGCTTGGAGAAAGCAAGCAGAACTCAATGTTGTCTGCTAACCAATTTTCTACTTTGTTCAAATTGTCTTGCTTTGCTCTTTCAGTTACAGCTGTAAATCACACTTTCCAAAATAATTAAATTTGCATTTTAATTTCAAGTTTTAGTTTTACAACTTCCTATTTCTCAGTAAAGAAACTATATTAATAGAAAGGAATAAAAATATCTTATTGCGGGTGTATGAGCACACTCAAGATTTTGTAAATCTGAGCTTGCTTGAATCTTGACAATTTCCTACACCAAAGAACAAGGAAATTCACAAACAAAACTCCAGGGGTTTTTTTGTCAAAAATATTTCAAGTAGTTTTTTTCAGTATATCACAGTTTTTTGGCCCTTTGTGTTGACTCTTCTAAGTTAGAAATTAAACGCTTGATTTGCAGTAGACTTCTAAATGCACACTGTAGCCAAATCTTCAAGATAAAACACAGCAGAACATTAGTGCTCCATCTACTCGACTAACTTTGCTTATTTGAGTGAGTCGGCAAGCGCAGGATGCAGGCCAAGCCTGAAAAACAAGCTCCACACCTTCTAAGCATCATCTTTTAAGTACCTTTTTCCTACCACCCCTAAAATGAGATTAAAAAAAAAATTAAAACACTGCCCTCAAAACAGGCAGACAAAGAACCTCCCAAAGAGAAATTTCCACCATGGCAGTCTCCTAGACAAACTTAAAATACTGAAGAAAATTACGCATGTGTCCCACAAACACTTAATGACACACAGGAGACCAATATTGGCATTAAGTCTGAGAAAAGTATTTATCCATTTGAATGGCTGCTGTACTCAAGTTTGCAATACGAATTTAACAAAAAATACCATCTAGCACACAAGACAGGATGTCCAAGGACACCTGAAAACTCCACACTAGTACCGCCAAGAAAACCCGAGCTTTAGCAGACTGGCAAGGAGCGTTCTGTAAAGGCCACGCAAGTTCTTTTACATTAAAATCATTATAAAACTCCGCGTTTAACCCCGATAGCCAACAGCAGCAGGGACGTGCGCTCGGCCATGGCTCCACAGCAGCCCGCCCGGCTGCGATGGCGGCGGGGCTGCCACCGCCCCGAGGGCCTGCCCGAGGGGACCCGCTCCCACCGGCCGCCTCCGACCACCGCTCGGCCTCCAGGCCGGTTCTCTGGACCCGAGAACGAGACCCGAAGAGAA
>VZZY01009863.1:8528-18989 GCA_013400335.1 Eurystomus gularis | reverse complement strand
CCTCGCGCGCGGGAGCGCCCCCTGGCGGCAGCCCGCCAGCAGCAGCCGCGCGGGCCCGACGAGGGCCAATGGAGGATCCTCACCCCCAGACACGAAGGGGCGGGCTCCCACCATCCCCAGGGGAACAGTGCTTCTGCGCTGCTTTGTGAAGAACTGCAGCGTCTTCGGGAGCTTCGCCTTCCTCTCTCCTGCCGCGCTCTGCCAGGTAGCGTGCCAGGAGAAAGGGCCTCAGCGGCTTTGTGGAGCAAGAGATGGAAACTGCTTTGGGTTTGTCTCCACACACCCTGGCCTAAGATCCTAGAGCAGGGTCTGTCATACAGCCCTAGCGCATTGAAGCCTTTTGGGTTTTTTTTCCTTCTCCTTTTGGTTACAAAGATCAAGATGTTTGCATGAAGCAAAACAGCCAAGCACAAAAGGACTTTCAGAAGCCTCCTACTCACTCTTGGTTTATTCTAGACTTGAGCACGGCTACTTTTAGCATCTCCAAACCACACAGGCACCTGCTCAAACAGACACTAGATTTTCAGGTTCTTAAACAAAGGCTTACTTGTAACAAAAAAACTACTGTAAGTGGTAATAAGAAGCACTTCCTTTTTGAAATGGGCACGTTTCACCATGTACCTTCTGGTGCCCTGGTTAGCAGAAGTAATGACACTCACAAGAGAAGTTACTTCTATCCTGGATTCACACCCAGCACACCATACGCAAGGCACCACTTTAAGAGTCATCCTAAAGACAATGAATTTGTATCACCTTGCAGGATCTTGTAAAGAAAACAGGAACATCAAGGTTGCTATAAAATACAGTTTACTTGATCTAAAAGCACTTCATACCTTTGTCACAGTACTTGCACTTAGTTTTCATTCCTAGGATGACAGTGTATACCCCACTACTCACCTTCTGCTGCTCAGTTATAAACAATAATTAACTGGATTTGAGTTCACAAACCACACCTCATTTCTCCAAAAAAAAAAAAAAGGAACTTGTAGTTAAGACTATCAGAAATGCTTTCACAAGCATTGCAATAGGAACATTTTGAAACCACTCTGCTCTTGCTTAACAGCTCCCTCTTGTAAGGCTATCAGCTGTTTTTACTTATTTTAACAGCTTTTATTTTGGATCCTCTTTGCATGACAAAACAGATTTTATTTCCTTCTTGCGCAAGCCTCATCTGAATTAACCAGCTCTGAACACTGAGAATGTTCTGTCAATTAGAAATAGAAGTCTAATGGAAATAGCGCTGTCAAAGTGTAACAGAAAGATGTCATCCTGGAAAGATAATGAAGGTGAGGGTAGGGGAAGCCTTCACCCAACCCTGTCATGCAAGGCTGGAGGATTCTAGATAGCATATTCCCCTTCCTCAGTTATTTATGGAAATATCACGAGCACATAAAGTCAGCATGCCACCTTTGAATCTATCAAGAGAAAAAATAAGCAAGTTGAGTAGTAAACAAATAGTAACAAATTAACCAAAAAGCTGCTTAATAAAAATAATAGGTATCAATGCATTAGAACAAAATTTGAGGTATGAATGTTGCCTTCATGTATTTTCTGCATCTCAGAAAAATAAGAGTGCTTCAGATATCAAAAAAGCAGGATATTCTTGCACAATTAATATCCCTTCCGACTGAACAGAATGGTATTTGATTTTCTCCCTACTGGTCACTGGCCTGTAAAAGCATAGCCATATGCTTGTGTTTGTTTAGTTGTATTACAAGTGAAAGTCCTATCCAAAGGTATTTTAACTGAAAAAAAAATAAAATTAAAAGGCCAGAGTTGCTGAAAAACCACACATTTTGAAATGTAGCTCTGTGTGTAAACAGTTGGTCTGCAGGCCAGAGAATACCATCTATCAAAGACCCAAGAGAGACTCTGAAAATTTTCACCCTGTGATTACTTGACTTACCTTTAACATTTTAGCCATTCATGTGTTTGGAAACATTCCAAATGTTGTCATTTTCTGATTACAAGCACTAGATATGAAAAACAAAGTTTTTATTTTAAATATAATCAGTTTTAAAAACAAATAGTAACTCCAATGTAATCAAACATGAAGTACTTTCACACAAAGCAAGTTATATCCTGCATTTATCTGTCTAAAATAAGCTTAACAAAGCAAGTTACTTTGGCACATTCTGTAGATAATTCCATACACAAGAGGACAAACACAGGCTTTGTATTTAGGTAAATTTAAGTATAGAAGGAGCAGCAGAAAGTTTTGCAAAATGCTTAATTAGATGGAAGAGTTGCCATCATTATGTGTCCTATTCTCAATCCGTATGAGGAATCTCAATGAAATGCAATGGACTGTGCCCATAGGACAAAGTAAACCCCACGGAACTATTTTTTTGGTCAGCATTCTTCTGCATTTTGGTGCCACCACTTCAGAGTTTCCAACTATCCCTTTGTAGTGAAAAGGGAAGCCAAGGGAGTAACAAGTTGAGGACTCAGTCACCAAACAAATATACAGCAGGATTATCCAGATTAGACTGACAGGGGTACCAGAAGAACTAAAAATCCTCCCCGCCATGCAAGCAAACATCAGGTTAGGAAACACTGCATGCTTCATTGTTTCTTTGGTCTTGTTCGGATGATAAAATGACAAGTAGATTTTCTGTGAAATCCATTGTGGGGAGGATACTGCTTTACAGTAACACAGGGGACTTGTGTAACTTAGAATCACTGCTTGTGTCATCAGAACAGAAAATTCAATGAAGCACCACCCAGGCCCCTAAAGAACACGGAAAGCGCTACGGTGGTGCAACAGCAGACAAAAATCACACGCTAGTAGCACATCAAAACGGAAAGCTACAAAACTACCAGCTTTTTATCTCCATCGTTCTCTTGCCAGTTAGTAGCTACTAATGTAAATTCTTACAGTACAGGGAGATATATTATCAGAAACCTTTTCCAAATGCACTTGGAAGGAAGCTTCCAAGGAAGCTCTTAAACCACTTGCAGACTCACCCACAAGCAGCAGCAGTTTACAAAGACAACACAAGGCCTAGAGGTTGTATTTGTGATTCAGGAAAATCCTGGATTGCAAATGTGAAGTGTTGAAAGACTTTTCAAAAGTTAACTTATACCAAATATTTATAGAAGGCACATTTGGCAAGAACAGTAAATGCAGCATTTTTTATTAGTATTTATTTTTGCTTTTTACTTTTACAGAGATTAATACAGCATTAGCATTGTAGCCTTCTTCAAACACCTGTCTGCCTTTTCTAGACAGGTATCATTCAAATGCATCAAGATGTTATTTGGACCAAGTCTGCTGCTTATGACATAGTAAAATACTTCAACTTTCAGAGTCTCATTCTCTAATCTTCTGTGATCACTGTCTTAAATAAGCATATCCAGATTAAGTTTCTGAAAACAGAACTTCTTTCATTTAGAAATTTCAGAGTACACGTCTAAACAATCATCAGAGAAACCCCGTAACAAACGTATTACCTTCTTACTGAAGAAACAGTAATTAACAAAGATACCAACAATTTAAAGCCCAGGTCCTGTATCTGTGTTTTGCAGGTGAAATTCAAGCCTTAAGATAAGGCTGAGGTTTGTTTATGATCTATCAGTTGACTTCTGTAAATGTACAAAGAAGTTTCAAATGCTATAACCAAGGCTCTATCAGCATTTCCACTGGGATGGAGAGAACACTTCACAGACTTAGAAATCAGCAGTAAAAAACCCCAACCAAACAAAAAACACTGAACAAATACCAATTAAAAATTCCTAAATTAGCATCTTTACTGTAGAGTAGAGATATGACTAAACTTGAAACCAGTAAGGAAATTCAGGTATTAGATTGAATCACCACTGATGCACAATAACCTGAGTTGTCCATTTGGTAAAGCGGCCTTCAAGAACGAAGAAGCCTTTAGGTTTGGTTCTCTTTCAACTAAGAAAGTTTTAAAGTGAATGTCAGTGCTCACGAAAAGATGCCAACAAATCCCTTATTTTGTCAAAGAGAGGCACCTGTCTCAGAGGCAAGCAACTCCCTGCCAGTCTGTAAACAGTGCTGTTGCAAAAGCATCAGCAACAAGCATGAGACTATATAGGTCTCCACAGATGTTCTTATCTTGGTCTGTGCTAAGTAAGCACACCAGCGTGCAACATGACTGAGACAAGATTAACCGAATATCATCACCTACTTGTTTTGCATAAAGCAGAAAGGGAAAACATTTAGTTGCTATCAACTGGTGCTGGACTGAGTGGCCCCTAAATATTACATATACTTTTTACAGATGTGAGAATTTGCTTGAGGGGATTCTGCCTTATTCAAACAATCTAGCAATAAACATTACTTTTGTCTGGTTTCCACTGAAAGGATGCACAGAAACACCAGAAGTCTCCATGAAGCTTCAGAAAGGGCTTGCAGAGGTGCTAACCAACTTCATCAATCAATTATCAATGTTTAAACACTGCCTATAAACGCTTATAAGAACCAATCAGAGTATTGCAGTTCGGACAGGTGTGATCCACATCCTTTAGGGCATCAATGCAGAAGGGAATTAAACAGCAGCCAGCTATACACCTGCAGAGAAGAAAAAAAAAATAAAAAAATCTGTTTTACCACTTGTTACATACACAAGAAAATATATTACCCGCAAAGCCATCAGTAAAACTGTGCTATGAAACTTTAGAAAGGACACACGTGGCTATGGAGTCCATCACCCTAATGTTCTAGAGATGCTTTCAAGGTCCTTGAGGTCTTAATTGCAGATATAAGCTATTCAAGCCATAAAAGGCCAGGTCCCAGACACAATGAGAAAGCAACAACGCTGAGAGCTTTGTTGCTTCTTAGAGCTATAAAAGGTCACATAAGAAGAGAAAAATACAGTGCAAATGGGAATCAACCTACCCCATCAGGCAAAGGCCACCACATGACAGCCAAGTCAAAGCCCCCGAGTCATATGAGAGACGTGTCACTATCATCTGGTTACAGGAAGGGCAGCACATCTGAACTGGCCGGTCATAAAATACCACTGGTTGCTGCACATACACTGTCTGAACTGTAACTAAGCAGAGAAATATGCTGTTTACTCAGCAGGTAAACAAGGAAAAAAGTATAGTGAATCAACTTCCTCTGAGCTAGAACCAGCGAGTACTCTGAAATATCTGAGGCTCAGAGGAATTAAACGCACAATGACAAAGAGAAATCATCATGGCATTTCCTAATGCAGAAACACACTGTCTTAAGAATAAGGCTGCATTAAAAATCACAGAAATCCAAATGATTTTGTTAATATTAGTGCACACTGAAGAATTCACAAGAAATGATTCACTTCATTCCCTTCAAAAATATTTTTGGCAAGGTGGGGAACACCTGTGAACCACAATCTTTTATCTTCTGCACAGCACCTAATACGCAGCCCCCTAACAGCTCCTTAACACGAGGTACAGCAGTTTTCAAGGCTTACTGGGGTTATTTGCTGGTGCAGGCTGTCCCATGTATGGGGGTGGGTTCATTCCCTTCCCATCTGGTTTCTGGCCAGGTTCTGGGATAGGATAGGGGTGAGGATAGCTCACATTGATTCCTGTTGTTTCCTCATAAGAAGGTGGTGCAGATGGGATAGGGGCGCCACTCGGAACAGACATCGTATCTAAAACATAATAGAGAGGAAATTATAACAAAAGACATTTATTGAGGGCAAGTGACAACTAATTAGGCTCTATTCAGATAGAAAACAAGAAGATAACTAGATTAAAATGCACCTTTATCAGCATAAACTTGCTGGACTGTTATTTGTTTCTCATAGTATTAAATGTTAATCTTGATTTAATTGTTGCTGTTGCCTTCCTCCCTCTTCCTTTTCACAGGGTAGTTTTTACACTCTTCCCCACCACCAATTCTTCCTTTCTAAATTAAAAATACTAGAACTGGTACATGGGCCACACTAGTACACTAAGTTATCATGCAGCTTCTCACATTCTTCAAGAACAGTATTTCAGATCCCTCTCGTTCTCCTGAAAAATCAGACAGTATGGTAGGCCTCATGGTAGTTGCCAACATGCGCCTGGTTTGTGGAGAAGTTCAGATACTTTAAAAGGACTTTTTACCTTTGCTGTGATTTGGGGAGAAAAAAAGAAATTAAAAAAATATAAGGAAAAGAAAACCCAAACAATTAAGCATATCCAACTCAACTCAAAGCTTTTAAAACTCTCAAATATGTCTATGGTTGCCATTTTTGCTGTATACCAAAGCTTCAATTAGTTTGTTAATGAGACTTTCCTCCACTAATTGTTATTTCATTACAGAATGTAAGAATGTATTCTGAAAAATGATTTTCTCATCACCATTTCAAGACATTTGTGTAACAGCCACCCTGAGGTCAAAGCATCCTGGACTTCTTAATTAACACATAGAGTCCTACTATTAGTGAGCTATGAAAGATCTACCTAATGAACACCTCTTTGGTCTCCTAAAATCTGGCTTTTTGTACTGTTTAAAATGCACCTCTTTCCAAATATCACTCAATAAATACACCACATTCTTCATTCAGAAGAACTTATCACTTTGGCACCTAGACTGCAGAGAAGGATCCAACAGAAGCTGCATATAAACCGACAGTGCCATGAAAATGGCAAACACCATGTAAGGATGAGTAAGCAAAACCAGTATCTGCGTTATAGCTGAAAAACTTCTGCTGCTCTGGGAAAGCCCCCAGGGGAGTACAGTATCTAAGAAACAAGTGAACAGATTCCCAAGAAAAGCACTAAGAACAGTCATAAAGGCTAGAAAAGAGGACTTCTGAGAAAAAGCCAAAGAAATTGAGTTTCCTTAATTTCAAAAGACCAGAGAGAATAATGAAGCATTGAAGAAGAACTAAACAAACTCCTCTGAGAGTAAACTTTACAGAAAACTGTAAGAAAAAATTTATAATAACAAGCTTTTCCCTATATCTATTAATAAGACTATTTAAGCACTAGATAAATTGGCAAGAGAGTTGTGGAGCCTTCCCTCTTTAAAGTTTCAAGAACAGTTACACATGCCAGAAATGATGGCATTCAGTATTAAGTGGATTAGAGAACCTCCTCACATCCCTTCTAACTGTATTTTCCATTATTTTAACACTTACTTTTGCAAATACAGGCAAGGCCTTTTAATTTTAAACTCCCACTTTAATGAACGCTATTTCAGAAGTGAGATGCTGCATCTTCTGAGGAAAGTAAGGCCCAGTCCTGAACAAATTGCTTGTAAACCAACCTGCCCCTAGAGCTCACTGCAAGACTGGGTCTAGAACTAAATTTAAACCAGCTTACTCTACTTAAAAAAAACCACCACCACCACAAAAACTCCCAAAGAAACAACAAAACCAAGCCAACCATGATTTTAAAGAGTTTCCAAGTACCAAAACTTATCCAAGCTTCAGGTCAGATCGTAAACTGACATGGCAATAAGCATTAACCCAAGGATTAGACAGTAACGAAAACAAAGGCAACAGGGGAGTCTAGAAAGGATTTTCAGCATTTTATTTTAGCCTAGGTAAGACTTACAGCCTGGGTTAAGTAAGCTCCCCTTTGCAATCTCTTAAGGCACTAACAGACTTTCCATAGTTCCCATTTGAACTTTGCTTCCTGCAGATAGGTACAGAGCGGCTTATAACCTCAATCATAATGTACTTTACAGATACGTTCTTTTATAAAATACCACTGATACAGACATGTCTGGGAAGAACAACTAATGCATAATGCCCAGTTACAAAGAGGACAAAAGATTAATATTACAAACCAACCCCCAATCATATAAAAAGTGATATAGAAACTTAAGGGTCAATATAGGATACAGAAGAACTTGAATTTCTAACACCTTAACAAACTCTACTCAGTTACTTACGAAACAGGAGCAATCTACTAAGTGAAAGGCACAAAAGCAAGCTGATGGCAAAAGCAGAGACTGAACCCACAAATGTTGTTGTCTTAAAGCAGACTCTCAAATGCTGCTCCCAAATAATTCAAAAGAGACGAGACTTCAGTGACAGGTACCCAAGTGCAAGAAAAGACGAAGGATAAGATAGGTTACAGGGAAGTCAAATACAGCAAAAAGTTATTTGGAGGATAGCATATATGCAAACCATTAGGCAACATTAAAGCTGTCTCAGAGCAGGATATGCAAACACTGAAAGACCAACAAGCACACTAAATGCAAGAGCGGGCCTTTTACACTGATACACAAGAAGTTTCCATTTACATCTGGAAGTTTCAGACCCAAACGCTTTTAAGCAGAGAGAAGAACTGAGCGGTGCTAGCTTCTATTCCCACACTCTCTCTACTCTCTTGCTTTAAGTCTTTAAGAAATGCACATGGAAAGACTGGGACCAATGGCTCCAGTTACCGATCCCATGTCATTGTTCTGTTCTTCAAAAAAAACCCTCTTGTAAACCAAGTGCACAATGGTAAGGTGGACATTGACTCACTGCGCCCGGCTGCACTCTAACTTTGGGCAGATGAGTCACTAGATTCCAGAGAAGAATTAACAAAGCAGGAAAAGCACCAGCTCACTCCTCCAGATTTTTCTTTTTCATTCATTTGCTCAGGAGAAAGAATCACAAGTACTTCAAGCTGTGAAGACTTTTCTCAGCTCAAATAATTTCCTTCATAAACCCACACTGGAACAACATTGGCACGTGACAAAGCACCTTTCCAGTTCATTCCTCTCTACAGAGGTCTCTTGCTCTACATACAGAAGGCTGGCTCAAAGGGAGGGAAAAGGATGGTAAAAACCTCAGCATTCACAAACCACTCTATTCAAATGAAACCAGATTAGTTACTTGTGCTGGCTGGAGACACCAGGAGAACAAGTGACAAATTCTACTGACAGAAGGATGCAGGGAGAGTGCAGCACAGCTCTGTGTCACTTCACAACTGCACTAAAGCCACAGGAATTTGGGGGGATGGAAGCCTTTTGAAACTGTTGAATACTTAGTAAAACTCAGAGGTGTGCAGCAGTTTTTGCAGCTAATCCAAACACTCCCCTCCATTGTAATTCCTAAACTCTAAATCCATGCAACAATCTGAAGCCAGAAGCGGGGTCTGCATTTGCTCCCCACTCAGAACTGCCAATTTTAATATGGCAAGAGAATGTGCAGGCTGCACCTGAGAAAAAAGCACAACACTTGGCCAAACTTTACTTCTACCTTGCTATTAAAGTGTATTAAGTGAATCAGAATTTCTAAGGTAACATATCTGAAGAACTTAATAACCAAGCACTCACTGTAAAGCCAAGATTCTCACAGCCTTATATCAAGGGCTTCCAAGTTTGTGCCTGAATAAAACCATCCAAGATAAAACTGACTTGGCACTAGCAGTATGCTCAGAGGCAGCTACACATTGCAGAAGGATTCAGCAGGTTTGTATCTCAACAGACAACTGTCCAATGATGTTTATTCATTAAAATACATGATGACTTACATAGTTTTCTTAAATACCTGCATAGCATTCCTCAGTACACCCTCCTACAACATGGCCTTGTAAGACGCTGCAGTTTCTTCAGAACGTTAATTGAAATATCAAACTAAAACTTAGCATGGATGAGGAAGACTCTTACTCTGACCTTCTTCACCAAGATGTAAACAGGCATTACAGGGAAAATAAGAAAGAGCATACGTTTATCACAGTCCAGAAGCTACATAGACTTACTTAACGCACTCAAAACAATAGGCTGCCCTGTGATGACCTGTACCTGCTGTATCTGCCAGATAACACACATCCACATGTTAACTCAGGCCATTGCCTGTTCTAGGATGGGAAATATATTCATGATTCCCTTCCTCGCAAGGGGCAGACTGTGAGAATGTTAGGGTGCCATTATCTGTGTCATGCACCACTCTTAGCGGTGGATCACTCGACTCGTGCGTCGATGAAAAACGCAGCTAGCTGCGAGAATTAATGTGAATTGCAGGACACATTGATCATCGACACTTCGAATGCACTTGCGGCCCCGGGTTCCTCCCGGGGCTACGCCAGAAAATTTTAATTAGGAAACTCCCTAGTCTGGTACGGCCATCGGATTACTATCCCCTGCTGGTCATCCAGATTGGTAGCAATGCCACGGCCCTGGGGAGATCACTTGAGTGCTCAGGAGCCCAGGTGGTGTTCTCCGCCATTCCTTCAGTGGCAGGGAGGAATACTGAAAGAGGCAGGAAGACCCACCTGATAAATATGTGGCTGATAGGCTGGTGTCACCAACAGCATTTTGGGTTTTCTGAACATGGGGAGCTTTATACTGCATGGGGCCTGCAGGAAACAGACGGAGTTCATCTGTCCCAAAGGGGGAAAAGAATCCTTGCGTATGAGCTGGCTGGGCTCATCGAGAGGGCTTTAAACTAGGCCCGAAGGGGGAAGGGGATAAAACTGGACCTGCCAAAGTTGAGCAAAAGAGTGGCAGGCCATTGTTTGGAATGAAGTCACTAGCCCGGCTCAAGTGCATCTACACTAATGCACGTAGCATGGGTAACA
>VZZY01009861.1:0-31002 GCA_013400335.1 Eurystomus gularis | reverse complement strand
CAGAAAAGGCAGTTAGCTGAAATGGAATAGACCCCAGACTAGAATGCAGTCATAACCACAAAGCTATGGTAATGCTTTCCCCCACACCTTTTAGAGCTGTTTAATTTTGCACCAAGATGAGGAAACAGTAATAGTGAAGACAGGTAGGTTCTGAAATATGTTTTCTAACAAAATAGTGGAATCTGTACAGATAAAATAATCAGATTTTGTACACAAAAGCTGCATCAGTTTATCTAAAACAACTGCTGCTCAGAAGAACATCTCTCCCCAGATCAAGACCAAACTATCTCTATTCTTATGCATGCCTGAGACCAACTCAGAGGAAGGAAGCGAACTGAATTTCAGCTTTAGTCTCTAAACGCAGCAATGAATAATCTTGGACCAGGGCCTCTTGCATCCTAAGTGCACAGATACAGTAACGGTACAGGCAGATCTTCCCTTCATACAAAAGCAGTATCAGAGGAGACTTATTAATCACAACAAAACGAGCTCATTTTGAAATCTCGGCTCTTCCGTGGCCTATATAAGGGGCAGAGGAGGAAGAGAGGGAGATTTCACTTGAAAAGAGATTCTCACTCCCTTTCTTCCCCTTCCAAGAAAGGGACAGCCAATTGGAGGTACTTGATAAGTACAAGTTGAAAACCTTCTTAGCTTTTTTTCTACTCAGTACTTGTATTACACGCTTACATTTTTCTAAAAGGATGATTATAACAAATAATATTTTAGTCACCAGTTCTCATAAATGACTTTTCTCTGAAGTTCTTGCAAAATTCAAGATGATGTTAAATGACTTTTATCAGTCCCTAATGAGATGGCATTATGTCATTCCTGAGACGTACAAACTTGACTACCCAAAACAACGTAATACTGTGCAAGGTTCATAGATTGCTCCATTATTCTGCTCTACATGAATTTAACTGTTTAGCAAAAATAAGTGCTTGAAGATTCAAAATTAATGTATTAATATTCTGCTCTGATGAGCTGTTACATCAGACGTGAAAATATGAGGAAACCTCCTCTAAGAAGAACATTTCCAGACTAGGCATGTTTCTGTTCTTCATAACTTGTTTAAAATGTAGGTTGTGGAAAATTCTGTATAGGAACATTTTTGCACAACAGGATTCATAAGCATGGATAATGCTCAGCAATAATCCTGATGTCATTTTTGCTCCCCTACACACGCTAAGTAGCTTATTGTTGACATTGCTTTGCCCCTGGCAAAAAATAAGAAGTGTTTTGTCATTTTCTTCCTACATTTTTGTGTACGTAAGATCAGATTACTTATATTATGTCGTAACACTGAGAGAACTTAAGAAATTGCCACAGAGATATCTGATGTTTCTAATTATCTATCTATAGATATACTTGCAATGTTTTCAATAAGTGACCTTAACATTCCAAAAAGCTGGTTTGCACAGATATTGCCAGTTTCAGCTATGTTAATGAGAGCAATTTTTACTTACATTCAAGAACAGTCAGATAGATAAATCAACACCACCCCTATGCAGACGGATGATATTCAGTTAAAAAAAATAAGCAAAGATTAACCAGCTCTGATCTTGGATTTGTCAAAAATAAGGTTACCTGGCACTGTCTGAAAAAGATTAGAAAAGCATCTACTGATTTCAGGACTGTCATCTGTCATACCCTGAAGTACAGCCAGCACAGAATAATACATAGTATGTTATAATTTTTTTATTATTATGTAATTCAGTTTCCTTCAGTCCTGAAACCATCAGCCTAGACAAGCAGAGAAAATGGTGAACATGGCAAAGATTTAAGATGTAGATGTATATTGACATCACATTAAAAGTTTTCATAACTTACAAAGAGTTGCATTATTTTACAGAATAGTTAAGCAACTAGATCTTAACTTTTACAGAGCTGAAGTATTTGATATGTAATGAAATTCATAATTACTTCTGCAGTACATGCAAATTAGCAGAATGATACAGAACTTTGTTATGATTCACAATCACTTCCTTTCACAAACACAGGACTTGAGTGCTGTTACAATCACCTTCCAGTAATATTTACACAAAAACTTGTCTTAAATTGCTTTCTCCAGGTCCAAGAATCCTAGCCCCTATCTCCCACTTCCTAGTAATTCGTCTTTAGCAATAAGGTATGTTCCTCTGGTGAAAGGATATGCTGTACCATTTCTGACAGCAGCAAGTCAGAAGTCCTAGGAGAAAACAAAAGGGAACATGATTCTCAAGTATAGGATGAGGACACTCAGTGTGTATAGAGGATCTCAGCAAGTAGAAACCATCATAGAATCATTTAGGTTGGAAAAGACCTCTAGGATCATCAAGTCCAGCCTTCATCCCAACATCTCCCTGATGATGAGACCATGTCTCAAAGCGCCACATCTGCTCATTTTTTTAACACCTCCAGGGATGGTGACTCCACTACCTCCCTGGGCAGTCTGTTTCAATGCTTAACCACTCCTTCAGTAAAGAATTTCTTCCAAATATCTAATCTAAACCTCCCCTGGCACAACTTCAGGCCACTACCTCTTGTCCTTTTGTTTGTCACTTGGGAGAAGAGACCAACATCAGCCTCACTACAACCTCCTTTCAGGTAGTTGTAGTGAGCAATAAGGTCTCCTCTCAGCCTCCTCTTTTCCAGGCTAAACAATCCCGGTTCCCTCAGCTGCTCCTCATAAGGCATGTTTTCCAGACACCTCACCAGCTTCGTTGCCCTTCTCTGCACCCGTTCCAGCAGAAGTATACTACCATAGAAGTACAGTGTCCTAAACTCTTCAGCCACAGGATCTTGCTTCTTCATCAATTCAAGCTGCCCCAAATATTTGGTTTAGGATATAGGTAGTTTACAGAATCATTTGAGACAGGTATAGAAAAAGTGTGACTGCATCATTTCCACAAGTACTGTAGAAGTCTCTTCTCATCTTGTTCAGGACAAAGCAAACTGAAGTTAGAAACCAATGAGCACCTTTAAAAATATACTAAAGAAAAATGAATTATGAAATCATTCTGATTACTACTTTCAGGAGTTTATTACTAAGATGCACAATCAGGACAGATCCTTGGAAAAGGTATTTTCGTGCCTGGTCCACTCAGGATGAAGCAATTTAAATTTGCCAGCTAGAAAGCTAAAGATTTTTCTTAGTTATCTCCCTAACCTTGCACTATCCTGCACTCTTGTTATATCTTTCACTGCTGTGAACATCCTAATATTTAGCCTCATTTTTCCAACTTCTGAATTTAAAACACGTACGAGAGCAAAAAAAAAAACCCAGAAGGCATAAGCAGTCTGTAATTTAGATCAGATTAATATTAGTCTTTTATTCTACATAAAACTAAAGGCTTAGTGACAAAGGCTGCAGCCTTGGCATTGATTGCCCCGAGTCTCTCAGACTTTCATGCTCTAAATGGTACTTCTCAATGGTACCCAAACCACACAAGCTGCTGATGGCAGCAATTGAATCAAAGATCAAATTCTTAGTTCTTTATGCATCAAGAGAAATAGAAGCACGGAACTTTGGGAGCTGCATTTTTCAGCACTGTTAAATAGCAGGTAGGGTAGGATATTCTTTGGCTCTTTTGCTATCCACCTCCATTCTCTGTTGGAAATGGAGTACTGTAAACTTTTTTATCCAAGATACTTATTCAGGGAGGGCACTGCTCCTCTTGATGCTAACAGTGTGACTTGCTCCTTAACTCTTCCAAAGAAAAAAAAGAAAAAAAAAAACCCCGCACCACTGAATCACAGACCCTTTTTCTTTGTTTCTGATCAAGTTCATACTGTCCTTTGATTGCAGCCTCCTGTGGATTCTTACATCTATACAGTACAGCGCTCTTTTTCTTCTACCAAAAACTGTATTGTGTAGTGTTTGGAGAAAGCCTTTGTCCTCAGTATCAGGAGGATAAGAGAAGGCAATTTTACTTGGGTTCGTATTAACCTTGTAGGATTGCCATGAAAAAAAAAAAGATAGCCAAAAGGAAGAAAAAACATGACTGTAGAAAACCTGAAAAAGACTAAAGAAATAAGACCTACCTCATCATAGACAAAGAATTGACCTTAGTGTACTTTTTACTATTGTTTTACTGGATGCTGCAGTTTCAGCCAATTCACCCTATTTTCCTTGGCAACTTTCTTACCCTTATTCCGTGAAGCTGAAAAACTTGTTCTTGAATATATAACTGTTAAAAGAAATGCAGTGTCTCCTTCCTGTAAATTCTTTTTATTAGACATAGAACTATTTATTAATGTACTATAACTAGTGCACTGGCTGGTAATAATGACTGATGTATTCAGATTTGCTGCTAAAGTGTCTGTTGTATGTAAGCCATTTAAGCGTGACTGTAAAAAATTACTCAAAAATATATTTAAAGTAGATTTAAAGTTGACTAGAAACATCTATGTGGACACATACAGACTTAAGAATCCTGTGTCGTTGCTGTTGTTTCTTATAAATAAGGTTATAAATTGAATTATCAAAGCAACGATCCTGGGTTTTTTACTTTTAATTTGTATTAGGTTTTTATCTAGTAAGTCACAGTATTGAATATATTTAAAACAACTTATGGAAAAATGTGTTGGGGCATCTTTTCAAATCACATATTTTAAGTAGTAAATAACATCATTGTATTATCATACTTATAAGATACATCTTTTAAAAAACCAATGCTCCTTAAGGATAAGACTTCATAATCAATACGATGAGATAACACAGGATTCAGTGAGGTCTTCTCCCTTCTGATACAAGAAGATTCCCAAGCTTTTGATGAAGAATTCTTACATTAGTAGCATGGGAATGGAGGAGGATGGACGGGGAAGGAGATGGACAACTAGACATTATTTATTCTGTATTAATTGGGAAACCTGGACAAATAAGTAATTCTAGATCTTCTAGGTCCTTTCCAGAAATCCATGCATTTTCTGGAAAATCTTGCCTCCTCCTCAGGCAGAAAAAGCACCATCCTTTCAGGTCAATTTTCAGCCTGCGTCATACAGCTCTCCCCTCCTTCTCTGTCATCTTAGATTAATGACATTCTTCTATTGCCATCTCCCTTCAAATCTATGCTGTACTTCCCCCACCTCCTACATCAAAGTCTCCTTGGTAAAGACTGAAAAGTTTATCCATCTCTGCCTTTATTCTAACTGCCAGCTCCTTCCCCACGGCCTTGCAGCCAAGTGTTCAGCAGAGCTCCTCAGCTGGAACAGTAATTCTGGATCAGTAGGCACCTGCTCAGCCACCTCTATCACAGCCAAGTGTCCTGCTCTTTCCAAAGAGCAAAGAAGTAAATCCAAAATTTGTGTGCCAAATTTAATTTTCTTCCTGATAAAATGTGGGAATTAGACATCAGGTTTGCAATTGTAGATACATAGAAAAGTTCCTTTCAGGTCAGGCCTTACCATTTCAAGAGATGTGCAAGTGTAATAATTATGTCCCTAACAAACTGAACCGACATGAAGAATATAGAGTCTTTTTTTTGACACCCAAGGAAATGATTTTCAATGTTTTGAATTTTATACCAACTCTTTAGGAAACAGTTTTACCAACACACAAGATAAAGTTCTACATGCTGGTTATTGGACTTGGTTTTAAGGCTGCATCCATCACAATTTTGAATTTCCTGTGTTTAAAATATGCAAATGCCTTATTGAATGACCCATAAAGAAAAGGCAATTTTAGATAATCATACATCTTGGGTCTCTGAAGAGTTTTTGTAAAAGGGACAAGTATTGGCAACGATCAAGTATGTCCCTTTGTGCTTCTTTCAAACATACAGCATATCATTTTTATCAGCCATTCAATAAAGTAAAGAACGTAGGGAAATGGTACACTGTTAACTGCAGTAATAGTGCAGAAAAGACCATTTGTACTGAAGTAATTCTCCTCCTATTGTATTATAACTGTATGCAGCTTTGAACACATTGTAAGTTAGGCAGAGAAAATGGAAAAAAGTAGTAATTTCTTACATGATGGATGTTATGGCATTTGCAGGAGTACACTGTCAGACACAAAAACATTTTAAAACAATTTCAATGGCATAGCAGCAGAGAAAAAATTCTTATAAGCAAAACGTTTCCTTGACAGGGAAATCTATTGCAGATAATCCAGAGCAGTGTATGTGTTGAATCATCCTGTTGAAATACTTATCAACGGGGCATTCAAAATAGGCAGCTTACATTTTTTTCCTGGTTATTAGAAATGGGATTACAAACATCCCAGTGGGCACAAAATGTTTGCATGTTCCACTTAGGAAGCTAAAAATCAGATAAGAAATTCAGAAGGGCATGGATTCTTAAATCCTCAAAGGTCTGGCATTGCATAGATAGTTTGCATTCAGGCTCTTCCAAGCCAGATGCTTTATAATATGTTTCAGTTTGCTGGCATTTTAAACTGCTGATAAAAGCTGTGATATTACTAAAGAATTCATGCATATGCTGAAATGTTTTCTCATCTAATAAGACTTTTACACTGACACACTTTTGTTCACAGATTGATATGCTTTGCTGAGTCTGGGCTACAGTGGTCTGCTGAATAGGAAATACTTTGAAAGCTTCCAGTGTTTTTACCAACTAGATTTTATTTCAGGGAACATAATAGCTGGACTAAAGACTGTTATAAAAATTAATTTCTGACAATTCAGTTCCATAAATTGATAATAAACCTTTTGATTACTCTTTACAAGTCTTCAGAAACTTAGAAAGTAGGTACCTGGGTAGACAAAACAGCTACCATATTAATGTAGTCAACTTGCTTTAGAAACCATACCCTTTGTATTTTTAAATACATTATGCTGCTTTTATTTACTATCAAAGTAAGTCCATAGCTTGGTGTCAAAAGCACAGCAGCCATAGTATTTAACACTCTGAAAATAGGGGAGTTAATTTTATGAAGAAAAACTATCAGTCTATTGAATTTCACCTAAAGTAAATCCCATACAAATTCCAAGTGTAAGTCATCATGAAACAATTGAAATAGATTTGTATACAAATAGGCTATCAATCCAAAGCATTAACTCACAATTTTCTAAAATGTGAATTAGAAAAGCATTGCAAGAAGAGACAAAAAAGCCAATACCCTTAAACACAAATTTACCATTTTCCTTAGCATTATACTTGCCTGCCACGTTCAGATTAGTTAGTTCTTTATCTCAAGCAGATTCAAAGGATGTTAAGGCAAATGACTTTTCTGAAACAGGCCAACATAACTCAAGGACCCAGCCACCCATTGTGTCAAATCATAGAAGAGGAAAAGGGTGCCAAGAGAAAAAGGAAGGCCTGATCATTTACTTAATCTTGGAACAGAAAGCTGATACCTAAACCCAAAGCCATTTTTTTTTGCAAGTAGTTCATGCTGTAATGTACTCCTTGCTCTTGACATCGGCGGTGGTAAAATAGCTCACAGACCTCATCACTGGGAGTTGCCAGATACTCTATATACTTGAATTCTACTGACAAATTCCCAAATCATAAATGTTAGGAGGAAGGTCAACAAAACCCAGGAAATTAAGTCTGACTCTTTTTTTTTTTTTTTCAAAAAAGCATCCTTTGAGTTCCAGTCTCATCCCTGCACTTACTCTCTTGTCCTTTGCTGCTTTGTGTCAAAAGATTTTAATTCAGGTGCTCTTATATTTACATTGTAAATTGTTTTGCCACACAGAAACAGAAACACACCCAGATGAATAGAATAGAATAGAATAGAATAGAATAGAATAGAATAGAATAGAATAGAATAGAATAGGAGTGAGTAGAATAGAATAGAGTAGAATATTGCTGTTAACTGGGGCAGTGGAAAGTCAGGGCAAAACACCTCCCTCCAAGCAAATCTGTTAGCAAAATGGCTTTCCCATGCAAGCTGCCCCCTTTCTATACTTTATCTCAGATTCTGAATTCAATCTTAACTCCATCGATGTAGCAAGACAGCCACTGGGTTGTTGTATTCTTATTTTGGTCTCACCTTGTCCTTAACGCAAATTGCATCTTCTAAGAAAGTGTATTTTATTCCTAGCTTATTCTGTAATGCTGTGTTTTAGTAGATATCAATGATTCAGGTGTAACCAAGTATTGGCAATAAATATTCTCAATGCCTAGTGTTGTTTCATTTGTTTCCAGGCTAAAATTTGACCTTGGTTCCCTACAATTGTACCACTTTCTTGGTCAGCCATTACTAATTTGGGGTGGGAGTACTGTAGAAATAGATGGATCTTCGTTCTGTGCCGTTCTTCCTTAGCTGATCAATCCATGTTTCTCACAAAGGCACACACATATGCACACACACAGAGCTGACTTAGAAAGGTAATAATGGCCATCTGGCAGTTAAAAAAGTGCTCATTTTGAGCAAGGAGAGGACAAACCTCTGCAATGTCCTTTAATAACTGCTGGTGGTATTGGGAGAATGTCGGCTACACTAATAACTTTATTAATGGCCATCACTTACACGTGCATTGACCAACATCAAAAGCACCAGCAGCAAACAAAGTATGACACCCACTGGGACTCTACAGATTGAGCTGATAACTGTGCTAATGTCCAGCAACTACAAGTGCATTCAGATCCAGCATCACATATGCAACTAGGATTTCTAAGCAAACTTTAAAAACAAACAAACAAACAAACAATTAGGTAATCATTAAAAATCAAAATGGCATCAATTATTTGGTAAGTATTTTTAATCACTTTACCTGGAACAATCTTGTTTCCTAAAGAGAATTGATCATATGAGATTTCAGTAAATTCCTCATGCCTCTGAATTAAATTTACCAACACTGAAAAGGTAAAAGAAAAAGATCAGCTTTGCAGTCATTTAAAAATATTACAGTGCTAATAATCCTACTGTTAAAGATTTCAGGCCCAGCCTTTTAGTGCTGAGCTATAGGGTCACCATTGTCTGCACATTTGCGTTGACAACAAGACCAACTTAACATCCAGTCTCTCATCACCATTTCCCAGCACCACGCTACAGTCCATCTTCACTTTTAATACTACAGTCCATCTTCACTTTTAATGATACTTGTGAGTTCATGCTCTAAACCAGTCACCAAAACGACCCATTAAAAACAATGACTGCACCCACACTTGAGGGAAGGTCATTAAGTTCTGTAGAATAAAATGTCTCTAGAAGACGAGAAGGGAAAATACTATTCACAAAACACACTAGAGTTTTCCTTTTCTAAGCCATCTAGAAAAACACAAGCAGCTCCTAGACCCGGAAGAATGTCCAGTGAGGATGCTCATAAGTAAGCACGTTTTACTTTGCACTAACATAGTGGAGGAGCCCCGTCTCTGTTGAATCACTTCTTGGCATTTTGCTAAGGCTGAGTGTAGTGTAATTGCAGCACCTCAGCTCAGGAAAGAACACCAGAGGGATGTTTATAATCGTCATAATCTATATATTGCCAGGGGAAGAAAAAAAACTTGCTGTTGACCTCAGTAATTATCATCTTGAACACAAGAATTCTACCTAGCTATCAATCTCTTCAGATTTTAAGTAATAGGCGGAGTAAAATATGGTCCTTAACTACATACAATATGTTTCTGGTTTGTTTCCAGCCAAGTAGAAGCATCAAATACTTGTAAAATACGCTTCACAAAGATCTTGCACTATATAAGGAAAATCAAAGATGTCTCAGTGATGTTCATCTTCTAATAAATCCCTTTAAAGTTATAAACAGCTTTCACACTTAATCAACCATATACCAAATTGTCACTGCAACAACAAAAGGTGGTTTTTTTGGGGAAAAAAGCATATAAGCATACTGCAGTGCAATAGTTTGAAACATGTTCTGTGAAGACATGAAATAGCTATGCAAGAAAACAGGACAGAGTGTCAGAATGCTTAGTTCCAAGACGTCATTCAGTGCTGGCATAATGACAGAACTCACTGGGGCTGAACAGCAAATGTTCAAGATACAGATCTACTAATTCTCTTAAATAGAATAATAACAGGGGAAAAAAAAGATTTACAGATATAACATGTGAAGTTACAATTTAACAGAACACTATAGAGGTGTAAGGATCTCTTACTAAATTCAAATTGGTAGATACAGTTTTATGGATGCTTACCACATATGTCAGTATCACAAAGTTTGGAGTTCCTCTACTAAGCATGTAAAAAGCCAAGATACATAAAAATTATTATGATTACAAGTTAGTAAAAAGCTGCACGTCAATAAGAAGTCATAACAACTTAATTACAAGCCTGAGGTTGTTCAAAGTATCTCTTATTTCTAATAATTAAAGCACAATCTATAGATTCTTAGTAACTTGCAGAACAACAGACATCAATTATTTCTAAGTAAGAAAGAAACAGTCTTACAGTAGAAAGCAAATAATTACCATCTAGTTGCATCTAGATTGTAACTGCTAGACTTTATGAAATGTGGAAACTGCCTCAAATGAACAGTTTTACTTTTATATCCAATACATTTTTAATTCTCTTCTGCATGCTGAACATTTTAAAAAGAATGAGGAGGAAGTAACTGAGTCTGTAGGTTACAGTGTTTGCTTGAGAATTGAATGTCTACCTCTATTGCCTGAGAGAAGAATTTACTAGTAAAGTCTTGAAAATATACAGAACCTGATTTTCCTTTGCCTTCTAAGTCTTGGCATCATCCAACTCCACCTCACCAGAGTGCAGAATTTTCTCCCTAGTCACAGAAGCATAAGGTGTCCCAGCCTCACAAAAGCCTTTCCAAGGTCTATTTTCCAAACTACCTTCCATCTTATTTTACTGAAGCTTCTAATAAAAAGAGGAAAGAAGAAAACTAATTGCCTTCCATATTTTTTCTGGTTTATTTTTAGGCAAGATAGTTGCTGATTTTTATGCAGTAATATCTACTAAGTATAGTCAATACAATTTTCATTACTCTACCAACAAGGTGAATTCCAAGGAATATTCAGCTGTGGTCAAAAGCAATACTGCATGTGCTATTACAGTCAACAATGTTCAGCTCAGTAAATTGTCCTTTATTGCAGCTATTACTGGATTATGAAAATCTTATTATTAATTGATTATTAACTCAGAATAATGTAACATGTTTTCAGAGAATGCCAAAGAGCCAGTAAACACAATGTTAAATCAATACTTATTTCTTACCTGTTTCATTCATCATTTTCAAGACCCACAACACCAAAGACAAAAGGTTAAAAACCCCCTCTTTCTAGCAGTCAATAGAGATGGGAGACTAAATAAATCAATATAAGAGTAAATAAAAAAGAACTGGAGAACCTAATATGAGTCATAATTTTAAAGGGACAGGAGAGAGAATGCAAAAATTTACAGACATTTCTTCAGCTAGCCTCCACCCCTTTTCAATAGCAGGTTTTGTTCATCTAAGTCTGTTTTCATTCCTTCAAGTATATTGTGTTGTTAAGATGTACAAGAATACGCAGCGCATTACTCTGGAGTTTTCTTGATAAATGCTTCCATATTAAGGGAAATTTTTCTGGGAAACTTTATTTCTCTATCCTGAGTTTGAACAGAGGCTACTCAAAATTTGATGTGAAACTAAGCCACAGGGATAAGGATATGAAGAGACCTGCCACAGGCATACGCTACCTCAGCAGAGATCTGCAAAGCTTAGTTCCAAATTTCCGGGAAGTTCTTTGAGTTCATTGGCTGCCATATACTACAAGAGCCTCAGAGACTACATTTATTTTACAGAAGTATAACATTACACCTAATAACACGCATCTATTTAAACAGCTACTCAAATCTCTCTGTAACAACAAAGGACTTCTGGTTTATTTTCAGGAAAACATACATGAAAGCACAGCAAGTGTCTACCTGTCTACACTACACAACCGTAGATTTTAATTTACAGCCAGACTGTTCTGATGGCTGAATACATCATGGACTTTTTTTTCCCCACAATTTAAGTTCCACAGAGAACATTTATCGATTATGAATTCAAACTAACTTTAGAAATTAGAGTAGGGATAATTTTGTTTAGTTTATACCTGCAAATTACACTATGAGGATGCATAGACAAAAACATGAAAACTAGAAGGTGCACTGCCTAGAATTGAAAGGTGGTGCAAGAGAACCTTCAAGTAAGAAAGTGAAAATGAATTTGGAAAATTTCTACAGTTCCCACAGGTCCAAATTTTTCAGAATTCAGAGATTCCCTTGGATTATCTTCTGGATCCATAGACCAGAATCTCTGTCAAGTTTCATGTTATTAAACACTATTTCTACATTTCCAAGGTAAGTAACCATTAACTACTTGAAATTAGAAACTCCCATTTTAGATGAAAAATAATGGTTTTTTATTTGATCTGCTTATGTTATGGACAGATGTATTGGGTTTGTACAGCAAGGTTTTGGTAGCGGGAGGGCTACAGGGGTGGCTTCTCTGAGAACCTGCTAGGACAGACAGAGCTGGCTCCAAGAGGGACCTGCTGCTGGCCAAGGCCAAGCCAATCAGTGACAGTGGTAGAGCCTCTGTGATAACGTATTTAAGAAGGGAAAAAAAAAACCACAAAAAACCAGTGTGCACAACTGCAGCCAAAGAGTAAGAAAAACAACTCTGCAGACACCAAGGTCAGTGAAGAAGAGGGGGAAGAGGTGCTCCAGATGCCAGAGCAGAGATTTGGGGTCAGGTTGGGGCAATCCTAGGCATAAATACAGTTTGGGCAAGGAGTGGATTGAGAGCAGCTCTAAGGAGAAAGACTCGGAGATGCTGGTTGATCANTGGTTGATCATAAGTTCAACATGAGCCAGCAATGTGCCAGTGCAGCCCAGAAAGCCCCAACCATATCCTGGGCTGCATCAAAAGAAGTGTGGCCAGCAGGTCGAGGGAGGGGATTCTGCCCCTCTATTCAGCTCTCGTGATACCCCACCTGGAGTACTGTGTCCAGCTCTGGAGCCCCCAGCACAAGAAGGACATGGACCTATTGGAGAGGGTCCAGAGAAGGACTACAGAGATGATCAGAGGGCTGGAACACCTTTCCTACAAAGACAGGCTGAGAGAGTAGGGCTTGTTCAGCCTGGAGAAGAGAAGGCTCCAGGGAGACCTTATTGCAGCCTTCCAGCTTCTGAATGGGCCCTACAAGAAAGCTGGGGAGGGACTTTTCACAAAGGCCTGTAGTGACAAAATGAGGGGTAATGGGTTCAAACTGGAGAGGGTAGATTCAGACTGGAGATTAGAAAGAAATTATTTACCCTGAGGGTGGTGTGACACTGGAACAGGTTGTCCAGGGGGGTTGGGGATGCTCCATCCCTGGAGGTGTTCAAGGCCAGGCTGGATGGGACCTTGAGCAACCTGGTCTAGTGGTAGGTGTCCCTGACATAGCAGGGTGGCTGGAACTAGATGATCTTTGAGGTCCCTTACAACCAAAACCATTCTATGACTCTATGATTCCCCTGCAGCCCATGGTGAAGCCCATGGTGAGGCAGGCTGACACCCTGCAGCCCATGGAGGACCCCATGCTGGAGCAGGTGGAGGCTGTCACCCCATGAGAAGCCTGCCCTGGAGCAGGCTCCTGGCAGGACCTGTGACCTCACGAAGAGAGGAGCCAATGCTGAAGCAGGTTTACTGGCAGGACTTGTGACCCTGTGGGGGTGCACACTGGAGTAGTCTGTTGCTGAAGGAATACACTCCGTAGAATGGAACAGTGCTGGAGCAGCTCATGAAGAAGTGCAGCCCATGAGAAAGACCCACATTGGAGAAGTTCATGGTGGACTATCTCCCATGGGAGGGAACTGGGCAAGAGTGTGAGGAGGAAGTAGCAGAAACAATGAGTGATGAAGTGACTGCAACCCCCATTCCCTGTCCCCCTGTGCAGCTGAGTGGAAGGAGGTAGGAAACTCTGGAGTGAGCCCTGGAATAAGGGAGGGGTGGAGGGGAGGGTGTTTTAAGATTTAGTTTTATTTCTCATTACCCTACTCTGATTTGACTTGGCAACAAATTAAACTAAATTTCACTAAGTCAAGTCTGTTTTTCCCATGATGGTAATTGCTGATTGATCTCTCCCTCTCCTTATCTTGACCCATGAGCCTTTTGTTGTATTTTTCTTCCCGCTGTCCAGTTTAGGATGGGGGTGTTACAGCAGCTTGGTGGGCAGCTGGCATCTAGCCAGGGTCAAGCCAGTCCAACAGAAAAAGACATCAAGTTAATAGTTTATAGCAGCCAGTCGAGGTCAAAGCATCTATTTTGATCATCTGATGTCTGCCCTAGGTACCTGCTCTTTTCCCAAGCACACAAGCATCCCTCCCGTTAAGGAATAACAATAGCTTTTCTTGGACTACACAATGATTTCAAGTATTCATAAATTCAACTCTTTCCCTCCCCAACCATTGCCAAAACACATATTTACACCACTTCCTTACTTCAGAACAGTATGTAGAAAATTACATTTTAAAGGGCATAATTCAATGTTTTCTATCCCACTTTACACATACCGGCATGAAGAAACCAGGAGAATATTGTTCCCAAATATATAAGTTGAAAAAATATGCTTATAAATATCTATTATACAATCATTTAAATGTAAGTGCTTATAAATTAAAACTTTGGGCTGTCCTACCTGCAACAGAGGTAGGGAGGTTTCTACCATCATCTTGATATAGTGCTGCCATCAGCAGAGGTTACAGCCCACAAACTCCACCAGCATGTACATGTAATTGTTCTCCAACATGGTTCAAAAAGTGATTTAGTTTGAGGAGTGGAATTACAACCATTTAAATAACCTAAATAGTTTTATGAGAACCATGTTCAGGAGAGGTTACAAAGAAATTAAACATAGCAAATCTGAGAGAAAAGCTCAGCAGTGAGCAGCTGAGGTGGTCTCTTCTTCATACAACTGAGTCATGAAGTAACTTTAGTCCTTCGGGAAACAAATTGATTACAAGGAGGTAGAAGTGAACAGTCTGCAAAGTCACAGGTACTACGTAAATGTGAAAGTAATTTCACTCCAACTCTTAAATTATATGTAACAATTGCTTATTTTATTAAATTCCCATTCCTGCCCAAGGATAAAGGTGAACTGGCCTTATTTGAAAAGCTCCTGGTGAAAAAAGGACAGAAAAACAATAGACCAGTTTTGCTGCCAAATGTACAAGAATAATGTGGGCTGATTCTAGTTAAGATTGATTCAATTGTTAAAAAATTACTAGAAGAGAATATGGCTAGCTACCTGGAATGAAGCATATCTGAATTCTAGGAAAGACTGAGTCTCTTAAGCCGAAATTAACTCCTTGCAAGTATAGCCACAACTGCTCCTGTGGAAGTAACTGCAGTTTAAGCTGATATTGAGTATGTTTTGCCAAGTTTTATTCAGAGTAAGTTCACAAAGGTCAACTTTAGATAAGAAATCGAACTCTCTAGGCTCCCCCAAGGATACTTTAGAATATCTGAAGTCAGCCTCTAGCTTTGCTCTCAGGCTAACAGGCTAGAGAGAGACAGAAACTAAATGAGTGAGAGCCTTGAAAACTTCACATTGTGTGCAGCAGCAGCAGAGCCCACACAGACCTCCAAGAGATTGCCGTAACATGGGGCAACCACTTTGCAAATGGATTTGTTAGCAACGTGTGCAGACACCCCAATTAGATTTAATATGGCTAACTTGAATGCCATTAACAAAGCTGCAGGGACACAGACAAGAAGAGACAGGCACAACTGCAAAGCTTTATTTTAGATCCTAACCAAGTGGTCTAGTTAGATAAAGTGGTTAACCCCCATATCAATCTACAGACGACTGATAAGATAAGCTTAGCTAGGTGAGAACTCAGAGCAGGATCCTAAGTTAGGGTCTCTGCATTCATGATAAGTCATAAGTAGTCTAGAAAAAATATAAGCAGATGTAAAAAGGTCTCAGAATTGTGTCCTTTACGTAGAAGAATGAAGTTGCAACAGTGTATAATCACTGCAGAACACAACAAGCTGACTCAGCTTATGTCTCACCAGTTGGTTAATGCTGTTAAATAGGCTCTCAAGTCTGTATAAACTACTAAATTAAACATAAATGATGATGTGGGCCTCTCCAGCCACACAGAAATTGTCAGGAAGATCTTTACCCTTCCTGGGTATGACATGCATCATAAAAATCATACATCAAAAATTGGAATTGATATTTCATTTTCTGAAGGAGGAAAAGTATGCAATTTAAACTGATTTACTGTTTTGCTATGTCTCCTATTTCTCGTGGTGCCCTGAGAAGACAAGAAGATACTCAGGCATCTTCTGCGTCAGTGTGTACTCCCTGCTCTAAATACAGGGGTGGAGCTTGGAGGATCTACTCACACAGAGCTGGCTTTGGCTTGCTTAGCTAATGAGGGTTGATGAGAGGATATCATAAAGGGAAAGTGCTAAAGGCATATTTATATGATTTAGTTTTACACCACTATAACATAGGAGCATGTCACTCACAACACTGGACTGTGGGCTAATACTTTACTTCAGAAGTCTGGCTGTCACCACAAATCACCACATATCAAGTACATCAAACCAACTGATGATGTTGTCCGGTAATTTTTGGTGGAATCCAGTAGCATGGGGACATACACATGTTTATGTTCTTACTCACTTGTGAGTGGCCACTCCTCTGCCTTAGAAGCCTACATATTCATGCAAATTCTTGGAGATAATACATAATTTCTGAAAGCTACACAAGGCATAGGAGTGATACATGCTACACATTTTTAACTCCATATTTCATCTTTGTGTTATTTTAATCAAGAGGGTAATGAGATACTGCAAAGATCTGCAAATATATGAAGTTTATAAGTTATCTGGGTAAGTAGTGCTTTTATGGTCAAATAAAATAATAAATAATGGGAAACTGAAGTTATATACTAAACCAAAGTGGTTCACACAACAAATTCTGCATGTTTCATTCTAAGTTGATGCCTATTTGGAAGACCAAAAGTAACAATCCTAATGCCGTAGAACTATCTTTTCAGCAGACACGACACTTTGAGTGTATAGTATTTTACAAGCACTCACAGCTGAAAGAAAAAAAAAATCCATATTTTAGCACTACTCAAAAATAGAATTCTTCCATTCTATCTTTATGTGAAATCCAATAAAATAGAAATTCTGTAAAACATAATATACTCTTGAACTTTATTTAACAGAAGGGTACTTCAAAGTCTCAAGTCAAGTAATAACCTTGTACTTAACATGAAAAGACATTTTTTCCAGTCTTTAAGGATCGCCCAAATATAAAGAAAGTCTACTTGTTATTCTTTAGCAGGTTTGTCCTGGACTGTGAATTTAGTTGAAAGAGCATAAAAACCCCTAAGCAAATAATCTGAACCTATATAACATTATTTCCCTAAAATATATAATGATGCAGTGTTTCACTTCTCAAAACATTGGAGTCATGCTAACAATGAAACAAGAGATAAACATTTAAAACAACTTTCAGTATAACAGAAAAACTTAAGATAGAGGCCCACATCATATAGGAGCGCACCCACTCTACCCACCTTGAAGTCTAGTCAAAGATGGTCGCCCAGTTTCTGTTCTGTAACCCGGGAAGAAAAATGGCCATGTCTAAACACAATGTGCTTCACATATCTTAAAAAGGGACTGATTACTTCCTCAAAGTTTTTTACTGGCTATAAGGAGGCCTAAGCAATCTGCTTAGGTTAGACATTTTTATGGTTGTACTAGATAAGTCACATCCACGTTGCTTACAGTAGAATGTGGAAAATCTCAGGTTGTTTGAAAACCCTGGTCTAAAAAAGTATCTTCCCAAGGACTACATAACTTCATAATGTAGCTCCATCAACTGGCCAATTCAAACCTAACTTGACACTTTGGCAAACATGCAAAACTATTCCTCATTTAAATATGTTTGCTATGACTGGCTCTTTGGCCTTAGGAACTATGACTGGGATATGCTAATACTTTGAGTGTGAGGAATTGCCATCATTTCAATTTCCATTCTATACTGTCAAGAGGGGACAGTAACACAGACTCTTCTGTATTATCAGGAAAATTCCTTTCCCTGCACCCTGCTCAAAAAAAAAAAAAAAAAAAAAATCCAACCAAAACCCATTCCACCAAAAAGGTTAAGAGGGTAATCTCAGTCTGGCACCTCATGTAACCTGTCAAAGTCAAGTATATATAAAGAGCTACAATTATGAAATTGCTGTTACTTTCTCAGTAAATGAAAAGGGGTAGCATAAGTCTGCATGGAACTTAAAGGCAACTGTCCCAGATCTAGTTGGCATTTCCCTCATTGTATTGCCAAGGACACCGGCCAAGGGAAGAATGATGGTGAAGATACCTTGCCTCACCAAAAAACATCACAAGCCAAATGAAATCCACAGGACTCTCGAATGGTGTTAATGGACTTAAAAACATGAGAAAGTTGCCTAACAAATTAAAAAAACCTACAGTCTCTGAGACAATGCAATAGAGCAAGTGCTAAATGAAGGCCAGTGCAGCCAAATTATCCCATTGGAGGTTTAAGAAAACTTACTTATGGAATTTAGCATTAACAGCACTGAAGCAATCGTTGAAGTTCTACTCAGATGATATACAGCATCTACATCAGACAAGTTTTGATTTTCTTCCTGGTAGCATTTGTTCATCCCTAATTGAACCATTAGTTCTTTTTTTTCCCCCTCTTATCAGAAAAGAACCATTTGTCATTAAGATGAAATTCCTGTCAAAAAAGCCCCAAAGACCTTTCTCTCCCTCAAAACACTTTTCTTCTGACCTTTACAGAGGTAACTTGAATGAAGGAGATGAAGTAATTGCAAACCTTTCAGAAAGTAATAATAGAAACGTTAAGAGCAATCTAGTTTATTCATACAAGTCCTTCCTCTAATTGTTCTCCAGCATGGCTTTGGATTATAGCCAGCTGAAAGCTGAATTAAATACATACATTATTGGCATCACTACATTACAAATAGTGTGGAAAAGATGTGCAGTTTCCGCCTTACAACCTAAACTAATGCAAACCAATTAGAATCTTTTAATTATGGTTGAGCAAACCTGAACACACACGAGTAAGTGTCATGATTCAATTTGGTCCCCTTCTCACCCCACTGAAGTTCATTTAAATCTCAAAAAGATCTATTCTTCCCCATAGTCTATTTTCCATGCCCGAGTAAAGTTTAAAAAACCCCTACACAACAACCCGGAAACCCTGAAATCCCACAGAAGACCCTGACTATTTACAAGACAAAGTAATCATTAACACACCAAGTGGTCTTTCTGGCCACTTTCTGTTGAGCTTTGGGGGCAGGATTAGATTCAATAGATTCAATTATACAAGTGTAAGCCCTAAACACAGATATGCTGCAGCAGAAGTTGCACTTAGCCTAGCCACATACAGAAGCAAGCTGCAGTGGATTTGGTGATTGGTTTGGGGGGGAAATTTTTTTGCGCTGTGCCAGAAAAACTTTATGGTTTGATGCTAATTACTAGTTGTTCTGCAAATTGGGACCTTAGATCATGACAAATCGCAACACGAGACCCTGTTATTTCTGTACCTACGCACGCTGCTCAGAAGACCATTTTATTTATAGTGGTACATTTCTTTGCAGAGCAGCACAGGATCCAGAAGAGCTTTTAATGAAGCAGCAGCAGAATTGGAAGCTTTCTGAGATACAGAGCAATTATCTTGAAACTCCTGAGAATGAAACCTTTTGGGATGGACTCTGAAAAAGGTAACTTTCCAACCAAGGAAAATAAAAAGGAGCATAACATCATCCTTAAATAAAATTATGACGACACGCTCAATTATACGTACCACAAATCCCAACACATAGTCCCAGATGTCATAGATATTAATAACATTATTGTACTATGCTTAACTGGAAAAATTAAATCTTATCTAACTTGTCTTTTCAAAATTAAAAATGTCATGGGGAAAGCTATAACTACTTCATACTATAGAGATGTATTGATATTTGAGAATGATCAGAGTAATACAGGAGTTAAGGAGAAATATTCATATCTTTCCCTCTAGAATAAGAGATCTGGAAATTCTTAGAATTCCCTATAATTTGTAAAAAAGGATATTTAAATATGTAGCCGGTGACTAGTTACGTAACAGGAATAAGCAAAAAAAGAACCTGATTCAATTCTTACTCCTTACACAAAAGATCAGTGATGTCACCTAACTGTGAATGTGCTAAATAAAAATAACTAAGACAATTTGGTCAAGGGTATTACAGAAAATATTAAATGATTACAAAATCTGTCTTTGAGCTAAATTACTATAAAATCTTGTGAATTTCTGCTCTGTTTTTTAAATCATTGCAGAAATTAACTTCTTCATGTAGTCTAGCTTTCAGGCCTCAGAGCACCTCTTTTAATAACTCAGAGACAGAATGAGATTTATGGTCCAATATATGGATCCAACGGGATTTGTTTTAACAATCAGATCCACTGAGAAGTAATTGAAATTATCTCATCTCTAACCTTTAGTGATGCAAGCTACATGCCTTGTATCCAGAGGCAATGAAATGCCCCTAAACCTGGCAGGGAACAGTGGCAAGAATAGCAGGTCAAAGCACCGGCATACTTGTGTCAGTCATGACTGCACAACAAAAAAAGTTTTTACACCTACGTTTCCCTGTTAAACTGACAAAGATTACTCTGTGATTATTTTATTAAAAATATTTGATTAGCAATGTGTCACTTAATGAAGTTGAAATTCATGCTCAGGGGCAGATAGAAAGGTTCTTTTTATACCATCACTGTAGAGACGAACAGTTAATGTCATCGGATATTCAAATACATACTTATGCTTTCTCCTTGTTGGAAGGAATTAAGGACAATTGTACTGTAATGGGTCAATCTATGTTCTAGTGTGCTGCCTCCATTACTCCAAGTATCAACTACTAATCTGATGCCTGACAAAATCCAACTCTCGTGCAGCCAACATCAGAAATGGAGGTCTTATTTGGCAAGGTTCTTGAACTCATAGCTCTGCTGTTGTCAGAAAGTCAACAAGTTGGACTGGAACCACTTCCTTATGGTGGTCAACTGCATGGAAGACTTGCATAACATGGATATTATTAGAAAGCAGCATATTAAAAATTATGAGCAGTGAGAAAACTTTTAGAGTCTATGATTGCAATGCATCACACCTGATCTCAAACTTCAGCAGAATATGAGCTGTACTATATCAGCTAAAAAATAAATCAGAACCTTGCAGTGTTCCAGCACACAAGCCATCCACAGAAACATGTCTGATGCAAACGGTAAACTCTCAGTACCACTGTCAATTAACTACTAATTAGAGTTCAGATGAGCACAAACTTGTTCAAATATTTTAGCATTTAAAACTAAACAGTTGCAGTGGTCAGGGTAAACTACTCAAACACAGCAAAATAAAGGAAAGGATTATTCTGACTCTTCACTATCTACAAGAACATTCTAACCTCTTCTTCCCTTCTTGTATTGCCCCCTCTTGTCCTACCATTATATTTGATAGGGCTTCTCTATGGAATTGCTTTGACACACAGTATTTTGTGTTGAGAAGAGCTTGTGGTCTTTTCTGTTTGAAGCCATCAAAAAGAAATAGGACTCAACAAGTGTCCTGGTTCGGCCAGGACAGGGTTAATTTGGTGCGGCCGGGCTATTCCATACCATGCTGACATCCTGCCCCAGGGCCAGTTCCGGTTCCGCTGGGTGACTAGAGAGCGTGCAGTCGGCTCGGCTCCGTCCATTTACCCACACAGTATCGCTCGTTCTGTACACTGTTTTTCTCACTGTTGTCATTGCTGTTGTTACCACGACTGTTTCTTGTGTGTCATTGTATTAAACTCTCCTTATCCCAACCCAAAAAGGCATTCTCAGGCACTCCTGCCTTTCCCTTTGTCCGCAGTGGGGGGCTAGCGGCTGGGGTCACGTGGCTCGGCTCCTGGCAGGGACTGAACCACCACCACAAGTTATGCAGCTATCTATCAGTAATGCAGCTGCATAGCTCATTTATACTTGTATAGATACTATCTAAATACATTAATAAAAATCCCACTTAATTCTATCTAAGAAGATATTTTTCTTATGTATTTGAGTATTTGTTACCTAAAATATTTGTTAGCTTAACTGTAAAATGTGATAAACTGCAATGACAAAGATGATCACGCGTGTTTAAATAGCTTGTAAACTTTACAGAGGCATTGTACTTCAATCTGAGTTACAGGAAATCATCAGTGGAGCACTACCCGTGCACATACATCCATCTGCTTGTGTGTATGGAATGCCTATTTATTAAAGACATGTTAAAAACAAAGCAACCAATGTCAGCAGAGGTGATGAAAGAAACAAACGGAATAGGGAAAAGCAAGCAAAACAAGACAATCTGCAAGTGATTAGTACAAAGCCAAGTGCAAAAGCATCAACACAAAACTACTTTCTATAATATACCTCAGTATCTGTTCAAAGGGAATAACAGCACCACTCTATTTTGCCTGTCCTGTTTACACAGGCCACACACTCCACAAGAGGAGCACTTTGTGCTTTAACAGACCCCAGCAGAACAAGGCTGCCACTAATAGTAATACACAAGAGAAATAAGAGGTGATCGGAAAATGAAAAAAGTGTAAGGAAACCACAGTGGAAATAGAGATGACGTAGGAAAATATATGTTTATTTTTTAAAGTGAGAATATGGTAATAAAATACAGCACATGATCATATGACAACAGATATCACCTTCTAACTGATGAATAAAACCAGATGCAAGGCTAAATGGCAATATATATTCTTTTTGAGCCTTAAATCAACTCCTCTATAACAATACATTTCTATGCTTTATACATACACATACAAGCTACACTGGTTTTATTTGCAGAGGAAATATGCACAAGACAAATGTATGTGTCTTATATCTGGCTATTTTGTCATAATTTATTTCGTTATTATTATTATCTGTATAAAATCCAGAAAGACAGAAAAGAGTACCAAGGGAGCTGGCAGAAGCACTCACCACGCACCCAAGGGTCCTGAGGAAGCTGGCAGAAGTGCTCACAAAGCCCTTTCAACCATTTACCAGCAGCCCTGGCTGACCAGGGAGGTCCCAGTTGACTGGAAGTTGGCAAATGTGATGCCCATGTACAAGAAGAGTCAGAAGGAGGATCTTAGGAACCACAGGCCTGTCAGCGTGACCTCAGTGCTGTGGAAGGTTATGAAGCAGATTATCTTGAGTGCCACATGGCACATACAGGACAACCAGGTTATCAGGCCCAGTCAACATGGGTTTATGAGAAGTAGGTCCTGCTTGACTAACCTGACCTCCTTCTATCACAAGGTGACCTGCTTAGTGGATGAGGGAAAGGGTGTAGATGTTGTCTGCCTAAATTTAGTATAGCCTTTGACACCGTTTCCCACAGCATTCTCCTGGAGAAACAGGCTGCTTATGGTTTGGGTGATTATACGCTTATTTTAGAGGTGCAAAGCTAAAACAAAAGGTGAGAAGAGGTACAAGTTAAACCAACAATATTCTGATTAGATATTAGGAAAAAACATTCAATGGTGAAAACAGGTCTCCCAGAGATGTAATGCAATCTCCATCCCTGGAGATACTAAAGACAAAGCTCTGCAGGACCCCAAGCAACCTAATCTAAATATGAAGTTTTATCTAACTTCAAAGCTGGCTCTGCTTTAAGCAAATGGTGAGACCAACCATATCCCAAGGGTTCTTCCAGTCCAGTTATTCTCTATTCTCTTCTATTTAAATGTTTGGATTTGTTACAAATGCTATAGTCATTTAGTGGATTTACTTTTTATACACACATAGACCTTATTATTTGTGGAGCTTTATGTTATGCAAAACCGCATAGATGCAGAAACAATGAAAATCGCAAAAAGGCAACCCCCAAACCCTAACCCCCTTCATGGAAGCTTTGTGGGAGATCTGTTTTTATTTCTATTTTTAAGTAGTATAAAAGCCAAGGAGATTATTGTGACCATTTTAAGACTGAATAATCTAGTGAAGCAACACTGCAAACCATAGAATCATAGAAGGGACCTTAAAGATCATCTAGTTCCAACCCCCCTGCCATGGCCGGGACACCTCCCACCAGACCAGGTTGCTCAAAGCCCCATCCAACCTGGCCTTGAACACTTCCAGGGATGGAGCATCCACAGCTTCTTTGGGCAACCTGTTCCACTGTCCCACCACCCTCATAGCAAAGAACTTCTTCCTTACATCTATCTATTGCTTCCTAATATCTTATCTGAACCTCCTAGGTGGTTTCTCATTAATACTGCACAGTCTATATCAACTCCAAAAGTCATTTTTTTAGTTAAAAACAGTAGAAATGAGTAGTAAGACAGTGAACAGAATTTCCAGAGCTGTCTCCTGCAACCAAACAATACAGTGACAAACTACAGAGTTTGAATTATGCTCATCAAGTATTGCCGACATGTAATTCTCTGTCTAGAAAAGTCAGAGTCAGCAACAGAAACTATTTGGAACAAAAAGAAAGAAGAAAGCATTCTGATTAGGAGTTACATACAATAGGAATGATCAAAAGGAGGAGGAGTTATGTATAATAGGATCAGAGAAGTACTATCAAAGACTGAAAATAGATACTTCAGCAAATGAAAGTGAAATCAAGGGGTTGGTTTTTACACATTATAGAGAAGAAGTAGCCAGGCATTGCCACCTGATCCCAAAAGTTCTGCTTCCACCCATAGAAAACTGTTGACTAGAAAAATCAAATTCACTTTTGCAACTATTTCTGACATTGAAAATGCTGATTTTATTTCAAAATCAGAACTGATGCAAACTAGAAACATCAAAATTCTCTATTTTTAGCTCTAAATACTTCACCAAATACAAAGCATATTACTGAATGTAAAAAAACCCAAAATATCCAAAAGATACCACAATCACACTTTGGTGATCTTTTAAAAAAATTTCTGTAATTTCACTGACTACAAGGAATCCACATGGGAAGTACAGCTCTGCTGCTGCTCAGGGAAGTTCTTGCCCTTTCTGGGTTTGCATTTTAATTACTACATCAAGTAACTAAAGACTCCCCCACCTCTAGTACTTAAGTTCACAGTTACAGTCTCTTCCCATTTGAATGTCTAGTCAAAAGCAAATTACCTTTTCCACCACATGTGCTGCAATCATTTTGCCTGTTACAAAGATCTATAGCTCAAATAAAAGTGCATTCTTTTCTCAACATTTTCAAGAGCTGCAAACAATCTGTTTAGGCTATATCACTGCAAGGTAATCTCAGAAAAATATATTGGACTTGAAAGCACTGTGATAAAAGAAGCCTTTGCAACATCCTGGCATCACGGCAACACATGCCATGGGCCATTAACAATTCTACCATTAACATCCCAGGAACATCTAAACGCTATTTCTAAAATGAAAATAATAAAATTTTTAAAAGGAATATGACACAACAAGATAGGGGGAAATGATGCTGTTCTCGGGAAGTCGTGTTTATTCATGAGGACATTTTTGATTCTCATATTTGACTTACGTTACCCACCCAGAAAATCTCTGCAGCATTCATCTCCTGACTTGGAATGAACATCCTCATGCTAGGCAGTGCTACTCTCACTTCTGCTATTAAAGGTTTGGGTTTGTTTTTTTTTTATTTCTGCAGATCTAAAGAAGATGAAATCGTTTAGAAAAGATCAAATGATATAAAGGAGTAAAATTGAGACTTCCTGATCTTTAGAACTCCATTCTGACCATTCCTAAGTCCTAGCTCCCCAAAACACACACTTATATAACCAAACCTATCCAATTCAAACGAAAAAATAATGAACAAGAAAACTTACCTGGCAGTTGTGAAACATCCTCTTCAGATGAGCCAAAGAGGTATGACGGGTCAGTGAAGCCCCCATGCCATCTTGCAAAGACATCTATCAACTTATACCTCCTCCAAGGAGGCAGCCAGGAAGCCCTACAGCCAGCACGGGGGTGACAAAGGCGCAGAGCCCGCTGATGGCCATATGGCATTATTAGGTTAACCCGCCCTAAGCAAACGGCAGCAATCACCTATTTCTCAGGTGGGTCAGGTGTAAGTCAGCAATAGCTTCAATTCAATCATAAGGGACTGGTGAGGTATAAATGAAAATTTGTGTGAAAGCATGGAGAGAAAAAACAGCAAGGGTTAAGAGACTATGAGATTCACTGCTGTCAGTCATGGGAGTTGTAACAGGAGGATGTCAACAAGGTTATACCGCATTGTATATGCCACTTACACTTCTGTTAACCTAAAAGATAGGTTGTAGCCCTAAAGATACCCTAAACGAGGAAACAAAGACACAGGTTGCCTTTTGTCCAGCACACACAGACCTCTCATAGCAGAGGGCAATTCTCTGCTAGAGATTTTTACCCTATACTGGAGCCATGTTATCTCTTTACTTTAGGCTTTTTTTGTGCTGAGAAGACTATAAAGCAGTTTGTAATTATATGAAGACAAACATGTAATCCTGAATACCACACAGAACTATCTACCCCTTCAGAAAAATATTTCACGTTACCCATGATTTGAACACTGACATTTTTTAATATTAAAATTCCCTCTACAGTCCTCGCCTGTTCTCAAAATTCTCCTAATAATAGTGTAGCAATTACAGAAAGTTAATTAACCTTGAAGTGTCTTGGATAGAATCCCATAATGCTTTGCAAGCTGGAAATAGGTAGATTCTGTATGGCAAAAATTGTCCAGCAAAAATTATTTTCATACAAATGAAAGCTAGTGACAGCTTTATTCATTTCACTATTTTGCTCATTCTTCTTTTCTACTGCACACAGCATCTACAGCACATGTTCAAATTAACACATTTGTTAGCTTCTGCTAGGAACCCGACCTATGTTCACCTCTCCAGTTCTCCACACTGCATATATGGGGTTGTTTGGTTGTTTTTTTTCTGATGTGAAGAGCTTCTTCCATCAGGTTGCCACCTGGCAGAAGAGGTAGCACCATTCAGTCACTAGTTTAGATTGCCAGTTCAAATTCTCAGCTGTTGCCATTCATCACATGCTTATTTACGTTACAGATTTTTATCATGCACAGGTCAAACCTTGTATGGGAGTAAAAGATATAATGAGGGTTTTTATGAAGACACAAAAATGCATGTGAACAAATGCAAGCAGATAACCTCTAATTGCGAGTAGAAAAAGTATTCATCAAATAGGCGGTGAGATTGTAAAAAAAAATAAATAAATTCTCCTGTCATGTCTCAGCAAGCCTCATTTATATCCTGTCTCATTAAGAGACAGATCAGCATGACAGCCAAAGGACTAACTTGCTTCTTTTTGCAAGTTCCCTATCCACCAAGCCTTAGGTTCTTTATTTTTCTATTTTGATAGAATGGACACAAGTTTGTCTTATACTCCCCCTTATAGGGAAAGCAAGTAAGGGTAACATTCAGGTAATTCTCTCTGATAAAGTCATGTCATGAGAGTTCAATGGTGTAAATGCTCATCAGGAACACCCATTCTGATATGCCAGCTTCCAGCAAATTATGAGTTGCCAAACATAATCAAGAGAATGAATTACAAGAGCTATCAGCAATGTCAAGCTGGATAAGGAAATGTCTGCTTATTACACAGCCACAGTTGAGATTCACAGTAAAGTACAGAAGGCTCTAATTAATAGAAGCTGTGGAAGTATCAAACAAATTTTTGCCCCAACAAGATCATGAATTTCAAATAAAAACAAATACTCAATTAATCCTGGTTGCATTTCCCAGTTTTTAAAATGTATTATTTTCATATATCGTTCACTACTCCAGTATCTGGAGTACTGAACATAAAAGTTCAGACTGTCTAACATTTCTAGTACTAATACTTTTCTATTAGAAGACAAAGGGAAATACTCCTAGTTTTCGCTAGCAAGCACTCTCCTCAAACACAATGAAAAATACTTCAAGAAATGGCTACTTTGGATAATGGGAACTGGAGACAAGAACTCCAAAAGTGTTATCCTGCAGAATTTTCTGAAATATTACCAAAATGTTAAGATATCTGTAAGAACTTAAGGCCTTTCCCCGTCCAGTCCGGTACTTTCTGTTGAAAGTATTTTTACTTCAGATGTGTCTCATGGACACAGCATCAGCAGATAATCAGCTACAAGTTTAATCCCCTTAAATGCCCAGTGTAGAACAACCAAGACAAAATGAAATTCAAGCCTAGGGAATGAATTTTCTTTACTCAGCAAATAAATTTTAGGCACTCTGCCACAATAGCACTACCTCAGAGGGCAAATATTGAAATCATGTAAGCACTGAGATTCACAAAGGTTAACTTGTTCATCGTCCTTATCAGCCACCTGGGAACACTTGGGTACGAATCTGTTGATCTCCATTCTGGTAACTTATTCTCTGTAGGACACATACTAGTTCTTACACCAATGAGAATTACTGAATACCTTAGTGGCTGGAGTCCTTGCCACAGAGACATCCATTCCAGGCTCTTGTCACATACTTGTAGAAATACTTAAATATTTTGAATGAAATTGAGGCGTTCCCTCTTTTAGGGAGAGGCTCTAATCAATAAACTAAAGGTATGCTTTCCACTCAACGTCAACAATGACAATTATCTTATGAAAAATAAAGGTTTTTAAAGACTCCCACGGGTGAATACTTCCAGCAATGTGGTTAGGGCATCTCCCTCTACATTCATGTCTACTTCTACCCATGGTTCCATAATCAAAGAATGCTTTAATCCAAATAAAACGGAGTGGTAACTCTTCTTCAATTCATATTTTATGGAGTATTAGATATGTTCAGTAGTTCTTCACCAAGCGATCTGTGAGTTAGCTAATGCACAGCTTGTACTTATGCTGGAAAAAAGGCTATGCTTAGCTAGTAAATCCATCTGGAATTTAGGAGATGAGCTGGGTATTCAGCTGATAAATACCATCAAAAGGCTGGTACTCCTATGCATGCCCAATACTGGCCTCACTGAATATTTAAGTAGCTAGGAAATTTCTCCAGGTGAAACCTAAGTGGCTGGAGTTAATAGATGACAGTGGAGAATAGATTTCTGGAGGTGCACATTTTGGGTTTAAGAGGCTGAAGTAACAAGTATGAACCTTTTGTTGGTCTACACCTTGCCTTATTTCCCTTTTGGGTCAGATCCCAAGCCAGAATGGTACTAAAAGACAGAAGACGGGAGCATGTGACAAGATCTGGGGCACAGAATCAGGGAGATGACAGGAAGATCAGGAGACACCGGGTTTTACACAGGAGGCAATGCTCCCAATTCATCAGCTCTCTAATCATCACCTCCTGGAGATGCATGACCAGACAACAGGCATTGCTAACAACGTGGCCCAGGCAGAGACCTGCACTGAAATGCAGTCCCAAATGCAAGGGAGAGAAACTCCAGACTTCTCCCAGGCCTTTGAAATGTGGCCCTGCTGTGTACGACATTATAAGATTAAGATATTTCTACCCCTTTACAAACACTACTGCACTTCTTTGTTATTTCTGGTCTAATGATTCATCAGACTTGATGGGTAATCAATCAGACAAACAGTTTAAAAAAAAAAAAAAGAAAAAGAAAAAAAGCTGAAAACATCCACCAAACCTCCAATTTTCCAAACAGTTCTCATTTGAATTCACAGTTCACAGAATAACAGGATAGTAGGAGCTGGAAGGGACCTCTGGAGATCATCTAGTCCAACTGCCCTGCCAAAGCAGGTTCACCTAGGGCAGGTTACACAGGAATCTGTCCAGGAGGGTTTTGAAAGTCTCCAGAGAAGGAAACTCCACAACCTCTCTGGGCAGCCTGTTCCGGGGCTCTGTCACCCCATAATAAAGAAGTTTTTCCCGATGTTGAGGTGGAATGTCCTACGTTCCAGCTTGTTTCTGCTGACCCTCGCCCTATCACTGGGCACCACTGAAAAGAGACTATACACAGTTAGTTAGTCAATCATTATTGAGTGTGAAATACTCCAACGAGCCAGAAGATTCCTTATTATCAGCTGTGTACCTTTAACATCTAAGCATTCATGTAATATGCTTATAGGATCCCTGAATTCTTATGTTCCCATGCACCATTCCCTCGCAGTGTTCTAACACACATGCTCTCTCCAGGTCATGGTAGAAATAAAATTATTGCCACAGTTCCAAGTCACTCACGTTCTCCTGGCATTCATACTTCTCTTAATGAAATCTTGAAAATAAATAGTATGAAAATAAATGTGGAAGTAGAAGGAAGAAAAAAACTGGCATACAAATTACGCTGATTTCTCTAAGTAATTTCACTTCTGTAAGTACTGCAAAAAAATTATGAGAAATGCATTGTTTTGTAATACTAGAACAGTGTTCAAGGCAGAACTTCTGAGGTCTTTTTCTTCTTTTTTTTGTCTCCTAATAAATTTCATCCCTCACCAAAAACTGAGAACAAAACCTGCAAACCATTTACAATGTTTACAAAAAATCTCCTGAGCTAGCAGTACAGACATCTTTATGATCAATAAAATGACAGGAACTTCTACATAATGATTGAAAGTATTCTAAAGTTGAACAGGCCAAAGGAATTGGAAGTCAAAGTGTGTCCCCACTGAAAATAAAGGAAGTCCAGAGTACTATCTCAGCCATAGCTGCAATTATAGCTAAATGTATCTGAAGTCAGGCATGGTGAATCCCATGACTATTGTCCCTGTCATACATTCATCTGGGAGAAAGAATCATAGCTAAAGGACAGCTCAAATACATATACTTAGTTCATTAAAGTTGGTGGTTGCTTTAATTCCTCAGTGGTTAGTCTGCATTTTTTAAGAGATAAAGTTTAGTTACAAAAGTACGCTGAATGAAGAAATGGAATAACTACTTCAAAAGCAGCTGAACTGGGATTTAAATCAGATTATGCACTAGATTTTATGTTGAAACCCCACTAGCATCTTTCCCATTCCATAAGTGTAAATAAGGCTATTACAATCACACCCTGCACTTTGTAATGTGTTATCTTCGCTTCTGTGATGTGTATAAATAATCACTGGAGGTATAACAACACCACAAAATTTGTCACAATAAAAATTAGTATAAAAGATCAATGATTTAATTTACAGGTGGGAAACTAATTCAACATTGTATAGTTTATTTCATTGTTGTGCCAGTTCAGCCACCAT
>VZZY01009860.1:0-66456 GCA_013400335.1 Eurystomus gularis | reverse complement strand
TCCTCACTCCTCTCTGGCAGCAGATCGCTTAGCAGGAGCGATGTGCTCCCTTTGTGTAGTGAGGTGGAAAAGAGAGCAATACTGTTTACTTTTACCAGTATTTATGTCCTGTGTTATCACACTTCCAGCTTCTAGAAGATTTGCAGAAATGATTTATGGATATTTCAGTTATTTGCTCACTGTTTTAATAAGGCAAAAATTCTTAATATGTGGGTCAGTTCACAACAATGCTTTAACAATCTTACCTGTTCGTTTGAGGAAATGTGATACCAAGCCCTCAGGCATTTCAGGCTCCCCCTGTGTTAGGAACTGGAAAAATACATAATAATTTAAAAAAACCCAACCCTTCCCCAAAGAATCTTATAATATAAAATTAGACTGCAATAAGTTAGACCGAGAGCTTATGGGTCATGGTTAGAGGAAAGACAGGGGAAGGTAATGTCATACTGAAGGTCTTCTACAAGCTACCTGACCAGGAAGACCAAACAGATGAGGCTTTCCATAGACAGATAGGAGCAGCTTCACTTTCACAAACACCGGTCCTCAAGGGGGATTTGATCCACACTGCTATCTGTTGGAAGGAAAGCACAGCAGGGCACCAGCAAGCCAGGAGGTTCCCAGAATGCATTGATGACAATTTCCTTCTCCAAGTGCTAAAGAAACTAATGAGAAAAGGTACTCTGCTGGACGTTATTCTCACCAACAAGGAGAGGCTGGTGGCTAACATGAAGCTCAAGGGCAGCCTTAGCTGCAGTGGCTGTGAAATGGTGGAATTCAAGAGCATTAAGGCAACAAGAAGGGCATGCAGCAAGCTCACTACCCTGGACTTCCGGAGAGCAGACTTTGACCTCTTCAAGTATCTGCTCGGTAGAATACCATTGGATAAAGCTCTGGAGGGGAGAGGCACCCAGGCAAGCTGGTCAATATTCAAGGATCATGTCCTCCAAGCCCAGGAGCAATGCATCCCAAATAAGAGGAAGGCAGCAAGAATGCCAGGAGGCTGGCATGGATGAACAAGGATCTCCTTGTCAAATTCAAACACAAAAAGAAAGCCTACAGAGCATAGAAGCAAGGACAGGCAGCCTGGGAGGAATATAGAGAAATTGTCCAAGCAGCTAGGGATCAGGTTAGGAAAATTAAAGCCCTGATAGAATTAAATCTGGTCAGAACATTGAAGGTAACAAGAAAAACTCCTACCACTATGTCAGTGATAAAGGGAAGGCTAGGGAAGATGTGGGCCCTTTCTGGAGACGTGATCATGATGGATATAGAGAAGGCTGAGGTACTCAATGACTTCTTTGCCTCAGTCTTCACTGGAAAGGGCTCTAGCCACACTGCCCAAGTTGCAGAGGGCAAAGGCAGGGACTAGGAGAAGGAAGATCCTCCTGCTATAAGTGAAGAGAGGGTTCAAGACCGTCTAAGGAACCTGAAGGTTCAAGAGTCCAAGACATCCGATGAGATCCATCCGAGTGGGTCCTGAGGGAACTGAAGGATGAAGTTGCTAAACTGCTTTCCATCATGTTTGAGAAGTCATAGTAGTGTGGTGAAGTTCTCACTGACTGGAAAAGTGGAAAGACAACCCCCATTTTCAAAAAGGGAAAGAAAGAAGACCTGGGGAACTACAGGCCAGTCAGTTTCCCCTCTGTGCCCGGAAAGATCATGGAGCAGATCCTTCTGAAGGTTCTGCTAAGGCATATGGAAAATGAGGAGGTGATTGGTGGCAAGCAACATGGCTTCACGGAGGGCAAATACTGTCTGACAAATTTTATGCCTTTTACAATGGAGATACAATGTGAGAGGATAAGGGAAGAGCAACCAATATCATCTACCTGGACTTGTACAAAGGGTTCAATACTGTCCCTCACAACATCCTGGTCTCTAAATTGGAGAGATGTGGATTTGAAGGCTGGACCACTCAGTGAATAAGGAATGGATTGGAGGGCCACACTTAAAGAGTTGTGGTAAACAGCTCAATGTTCAAGTGGAGACCAGTGACGAGTGGTATTCCACAGGGATAGGTACTGGGACTGATACTATTTAACATCTGTGTCAGCAATATGGACAGTGGAATTGACTGCATCCTCAGCAAGTTTGCAGACGACACCAAGCTGTGTGGTATGGTCAACATGCTGGAGGGAAAAGATGGCATCCAGAGGGATCTTGACAGGCTTGAGAGGTGGGCCTATGCCAACCTCATGAAGTTCAACAAGGCTAAGCACAAGGTCCTGCACATGGATTGGGGCAATCTCAAACAGAAATACAGGCTAGGCAGAGCATGGATTGAGAGTAGTCCTGAGGAGAAAGACTTAGGGGTGCTGGTTGACAAAAAGCTCAACATGAGCCAACAATGCAGGAGTACGGCCCAGAAAGCCAACTGTATCCTGGGCTACATCAAAGGAAGTGTGGCCAGCAGGTCAAGGGAGGTGATTCTGCCACTCTTCTCTGCTCTTGTGTGACCTCACCCGGAGTACTGCATCCAGCTCTGGAGCCCCCAACACAAGAAGGTCATGTACCTCTTGGGGCAGGTCCAGATGAGGGCCATGAAAATGATCAGAGGGCTGGAACATCTCTACTACGAGGACAGGCTGAGAGAGTTGTTGTTTAACCTGGAGAAGTGATGGCTCTGGGGAGATCTTATCGTGGCTGTCTGGCATCTGAAGGGGGCTACAAAAAGGCTGGGGAGGGACTTTTTACAAGGTCTTGTAGTGATAGGTCAAGGGGTAATGGGTTCAAACTTGAAGAGGGTAGATTTAGATTAGATGCAAGGAAGGAGTTCTTCACTATGAGGGTGATGAGACACTGGAATAGGTTGCCCAGGGAACTTGCGGATGCTCTATCACTGGAAGTGTTTGAGACTAGGTTGGATAGGGCCTTGCACAACCTAGTCTAGTGGGAGGTGTCCCTGCCCATGATAAGGGGTTTGGAACTAGAGGATCTTTAAGGTCCCCTCCAACCTGAACCATTGTACAATTCTATGATAAATGACATCAGTACATTAATGGAAGTGACAGTAGTCAGAGGAAAGCTGCGTTATATAGAATTTTTTCCTGAGACTGGTTGTTCACAAACACTGAATCCAGCTATCCTCTAGATAGACCAGTGGATTAGGTCAGTCAAAGGGCTTATGGATTCCTTCTTTCAAACATTTTCTGTATTACAATAAACAGAAGAATATTAAGCAAATGCAAGCAGCATGGTGACTAACTACAATGTGTCATAATAAATAACTGGATCTACTAAAATTCAACAATTCATGTAAAGGAAGAACTGCCAGCTAATTTGTGCACATGAAAGAAATGTTAGTTTTATGTAGTTAGTTTTCTGTTATTTAGTTGTGTCCTTTCTTACAGCCTGGGTTATCATCATACAAGTCATATCTTCTGGGGTTCTATTTTTAGAACTGCTAGTAGAAAAATAACCGTTATGCTTGAAAAGTTTCAAGCAAATAAGGAATCCTGACAAATTTGACAATCTGCATGAGACAAAGCTATATGGTGGAAAACAATACCAAACTGAAAGGAAAATAAAAATAGAATAACTAATGTGAGGAAAGAGATTGTACAAGTTTCCTGCAGCTCTACACAGTAAAGCTTTTGATGAAACAAGAACTTCTTTATTCTTTACAAGAAAAATGTCAACTCTGTGGTATTATGAAGCTAAACAAATGGCTTTTAACTAGCAAATAGACTGTGAAATAAAAAGAATTAAGACAAGGAGTAGCTCTTGAGATTGGGATTTGCCTTTGTGTTTGACCAATTCAATATTACATATGGCATCTCCTAAAATTATTTCAATTACGTTGAGAATATATGGTCTACTAGAGCTGTCTGGGGATTTTCTGCCAAAGTACGGTATTACCAACCCTAAGGTTCAAAACAGTGGAGTGAAATCTGATGCCCCTCTCACAGCTGATAGACCTTTCTTAGGGCTAGATTGTACATTTTTCTTAGACTAGTGTTTTCAAAATAAACCTGGGCCACCTTCAGACCATGTGGAAGCCATGGCATTACTTGTTCACACAAATGTGTATTTTAAGGAGACTTAAACATTCACTGAACAAGCTCTGATTCATTGTATCGTGTTGTAAAGCATCACTCAAGCCGTCAGTTGAGAGAAACCACAAGACTGTATCTTCCCCAGCCTCCCCATATTAAATTCTGCTCCTGCATCACCAAATATCCATCCAAATTATCATCTCTTCTCTACCTGAGCAGTGAAATATGTACGTCAGATTTTTTCTGTTTCTTTTAGTTTTTTTAATGTTTTCCTCTTGAAGTTATTCCCCCATCTCTTCCAAACTAGTATTTTAGAGAAAGAGAAGAGAGAGAACAGATTATCTCCATCAGGTTCTCTCTGTCCCTCTATCTCCTTTGTGATAATAACATTAGACAATTTATTTTTCCCCTTCCATTTTCCAAAGTTACCCCTCAAAAGCTGAGGGAAAAAGGAAAATGATGACTGCTCTTCCAGCAAGGTTTGGAAGCAACCAAGAACTACTGTACTTGCCTAAAAATAATGAGGCCTGGCAATAAATTGTCAACAAACAAGTGATTTTTTTGTGTGTTCTCGATCTGCACAGGTACAGGTCTCTGCCCAACACATCCTCTTGTGCATTTTTTTCATGTATCTTCCTCTTTTGTCAAGAATACTTCCAGCTCATCCCTATAGCTCTTTGTAACCTTAGAGCCACCTCTGCATGGAGCATTTCCTCTAGCAGTACAAAATATACTTCACAATATCACCGTAAAATCTGTTTGTCCCATGAGGTATCAGTTTTAAGACCCAGTTGCAACATAACACAACTTATTTAGTTAATCCTTGCTTAATTATACTTACCTTTGATTAACTAAACTGACTTCTTAGGCCTTTCTCTGGACACCTTTGAGCAGGACTTCCTCAGATGCTTTCCATTATGATTATATCCTTCCCACAATAGGCTTGCTACTTGCCAGAACCCCCTCAGTTTCTTGTCACAAGAACAATTTTTCCATACCCTTTGGTCTCTCCATCCCTTGCTCCTCAGTACTGAGTAATCGGCACATAAGACTGTTGTCTTAGCTTTTACTCCTTCTTTTCTTTCTGAATTCAGCCATGAAAAAGATTTCTCCTACATTCCTAACGTGAACCCTTTTCCTAACCCTAAGCTCCTTCCACACAAGGGGAAGCATGTTATTTCCCCAGCTTTGTCCATCTTCATCTCTGAATTGTCTGTAGGCAAACATCTCTGCTTTTTTTTTCATTTCTGCCCAGAAGTCTTGCTGTATCCTGTGTCTTACCAGGGGTTTCTCACCAGGCCTCACTGAACTCCTTGAATAAACAGTTTATTCAGTGCAGTGAAGGTTTTTCACTGAAGAAAGGGCAAAATGACAGACCTGGTGGTGGGAAAAGAAATTATAAACTCGGTCAAATGACCTGGGTTTCAATGAGGACCTGTGATGAGGCTTCAGAAAAGAAAGGAATTTGATTATCATATCTTAATAGAAAAGCTAATTCACCTAAAAAATGAATAATAGTTATGGAAAGGTATTCTGGTAAAAAGAATAAATTAGAGCAGAAGATAATGGTCATAAAAGGAAACAGTTGAAGAGCAATTATGTTGTTAAGATCTAAAAGAATGATCTAGTAAAACACATGTTTTAAATTAATTCTGTTTGGAAACATGTTCCAATGACTAATGAATGATCAGAATATTTGTGAAAAATGATCAATTTTTTAAAAAAAACATCACTGCATGTAATCAATAAGATAACCATTGTCTTTGTCTCCCTTTATGTATATAATCTATGCCATTGTCATTTTAATGCATCACAAATGTTGATATAGTTTTCCTCAGAAATTATTTTATGAATACAGAATATATGGTTCAATGATTCAAATAAGAGTGTAAGTTGGCAAAACTTGGGTAAGCCCACCAGTATAGAATTTAAGGCAGTCAAAATTATTTGCAGTTTTTTCTCAAACTTTTCCAATAATTTACACAAAGCTAAAGTGACAAAAAGATCTGATATATATTACAAGTTCTCTTTGTCATTCTTCTGTAGGAGGATTGTGCTAAATCACTTTGGAATAGAAAGGATTTGAACCTGACAGTTCCCTTATGTTGGATAAGTCCCCTCTTTGCTGTGCCACCACATGTAAAGTGTATTCGATAGGAAGAACAGGAACTCACACTGTTGCTTCTGCTTTCTGAATCTGAATCATTTTTTTCTTAGCTTCTACAAAAAATATTCCAAATAAATCAGCTCAGAAGAGACATTTTGCACAGCCCTAAATAATTTGCTGGAGATAAGCCCTGATGTTCCTCTTACTATGATACCTGAATGACAAGAAAATCCTCCTTCTCTAATTCTTCTGAAATATTTTATCCCTCTTTTTGGTCCATAACACAACCTCTCTTGATTTTAAACTCCTCAAGATGGGAATTATATCTTCTTGTACACTAGTAAATCCATTGCACAATGGAGCTGTAGTCTCCATGGGGCTCCTGGGAAAATCCTAATCTAAAAAACAACATTAGAGAAATTTCACGGGTTTTTCAAGGCAGGAAACCTACCACCCTGTGCTTGCTTGCTGGATCCCCATTCTGGATTGTGGCTAGGGCCACTATCTTAGAATTACAACACTAGCAGTAGTAACGATGAGAGAGTTTAAAACTTTTATTTACCTGCAAAAATACCATAAGCATAAAAGAAATATTCATTTACCAAATATGCATATGGAATACAGTGGGACAGAGAAATAGAAGAATATTGAAGCTCAGTTGTGACAGTTGTTTTTACTACTCACAGAAAGGTGATTTTGAACGGGGCTCAAATACATCTAAATAAAAATAGTAATTGAAAACAATAAGCCAAATATCTTCACAAGAGGTGAATATTATTTTTAAGGAAAAATCTTATATATATCTTATATCTTATATATATAATATATATTATATAATGTATTATATAATACATTATTTCATCTGATCTGGCATACTAGCTAATAGTGACTAGAAATAATTATAGGCTGAGATGCTTGTGGGTAGACAGTGACCTCATTAATCTCTGTGATGCAGATACTGGTAGCTCCCTGCAGTGAGTCATTATAGAAGTGCATCAAATAACAAACAGTGACAGCTAGCTAGTAGTGAGTGAAGTCTGACAGATGGTCAATAAATTCAGAACTGACACATTTTTGTAACTAAAAGGTAGGTTTGAAATCTTTTGGGCTTTTAACAGTGCTTCTCTGGAGCACCAAATCTGGGTCATAAAAATTAAGATTCAGTTCAAGGCTTTAAATGTAAAGGAAAGGATAAAAAAATGAATCCTCTAGAGAGTAATCAAACTGCAGTATGCACAAGTTTCTAAATACCAGTGGAACTTACTAGTTCACTACCGTTAGGAATGCTGCATCATTTCTAGTCTGCCACCACACCATGCTGTGCACCACCACAATGAATTTTATGCTAATGTGATGAGACATCACACAGTTTGATATGATGTGGAACAACACAGTGGTGAAAACTTATGGACCAACGTAATTACTTTCAGATAAGAATTATTAACTCAGCTGGCAGAACTCTGATCTAAATGTGCATGATCTGAGGATAAATAAATAGATTAGATAGATTTACTGAGAACAATTTTCAAGAATGGATATTCCATTGTGTCTGACTTTGCACACAGCTCTATTTAAAGTGCTTCTCCCTTTACAATAGTACATACATGTATTAATCTCCCTCTTGCCCTTTTCAAGACTGCTGTCTTTTATTAATATTTGCTTGTTTTCCTGGATTTGCCCTTTATAATTAATTAAAACAAACATTTTTGGGGGCGTTTGGTGTTATAAGTATCTGAATTGGCTAACATTGTGTTAATGAAATAACTTTGGAAGGAGCATTATTGAAGGAGTAATCACAAAATTGGTAATTAAAAATAGATGTAAAGCACTTTTAAACTCTGGAACAGAGCCAGTTTCCTCTTCTGCAGGATAGTCCCTGGAGTCCTCATGACCCGTTTATTGAGGGAGTTATGCTGGACCAGGGAAATACAGCAAAACTGCAAAACATGCTTGCAAATAACAGCACTTGGCAGTTAATTTGGCTTATAATTGCCGAGCTTGTTCTTCCAGGCATTTAAGAGGGTAAGATTTTATTCAAAACTTAAAAACTGAAAATTTAAAGATTTGTGCAGGAACAAATATGCAAGAGAGCGTAAGAATACAAGCACTGTGTTTTCAAAAACTGAGAGAAGGAAAAGGAAGGAGGAAGACTCCTACCTAAGCAAAGGAGGCCAAAGCAAACAATGAGCACCAGTAGCGGAAGACAGAATTCTGTCACAGAGTGAAGTGATACCACCACAAGAATTCAAGAGGGCCCCATATCCTGGAAGACACTGAGGACTAAGGATGCATCTGGCAATTCTGCTGATTGCCTGAACACCACTAAGCACAGACATAATAGATGACCTTTCAGTTTTATTTAGTTTGGAATGCTTAACAGAGCAGTAGGATGTTATTCTCTAAAAGCCTAAAGAAGAGACCTGGCACTAACACATTCAATATGAGACAAAGACCACTATGCACATTTATGCTGCTAAGAATAGAGAATAGCTGGTGACAGCATGACACTAAGTAAAGAGCAGAGTGTTCAATCCATGCCCTTCTTCTGCAGATATATAAAAGTGATCTACTGTTTACAAGAGGGAAAAATGACACAGCAGCTTCCTAAACACACTGATGTTTCATTCCAGCTACAGAATGAAGCAGTTGAAGAAAACACACATCTAGCTTCAGCTTTCTTGTTAGAAATATACTTGATGTGAATTGTTGGGTTTGAATATGACAAAGGAGAAAATTGTATTTGTTATTATAAAGCATCTGATAAATCTGCTTTTGAGTTTCATTAGACATTTTGTAAATCTGAGATCCATAGAAGAGGATGTCATGTGTTGGGCTAAGGAAAGTCACCAAAATATCTCTAATATCCTAAAGTATCCTCTGCTTCTATGTTACCTCTATTTGCAATCCTTACTGCTCAAAGAACAATCTTCTCTAACTACCCTTAATGACAAAAATCAAAACTGTAGGATTTTTTTCTTCAAGCACAGTAGATCAGAAAGCCTATTGCATCCCATCAAGGATCAAAACCTTTGCTCTGTGACATAGGCAACCATTCATGCAACTAAGAGAGAAAATTACAAATAGCTTGTAGTGAACCATTCGGGAACAATTGATCAGCAGCAATTTGTCCAAGCAAATTATTCATTCACCAATTATGAATAACAACTAATCAGTGAAAGTTATGACTTGAACTAGGATAATCCAAAATCAGATAAAAGAATAAATTCACTGAAACTGTAATTGTAAGTAGTGAGCCAAAACCAAAACTAGGTCTCCTGACAACCACTTATCACCCATTGTCGCTAGCCACTGCCGACTTGTACCAAAAAAGAGCCTTTCAAATGTGTCTGCTTTTGAAAACCAGTTCCTTGCTTTGCATTGTATCTTTTTTTTTATTTCCTTTTTCTATTTGTTTCATTTGTGAAAGGTTTCAATAAGAACTATTTGCTTTTAAAGGAAGCAATATTTCAAAGCTAGAATAGATTAATGGTCAGAGAAAAAAATTAAGTTGCTTATCTTTTTTTTTGCTCATTAACAGTAGGCTTTTCTTTTTAAAACAGCTATTAAAAAAAACAAACAAAACCAGCCCAGGAAAAAAGTTGCCATTTTCCCCCTTCTTATTGCCTACTCCAAGCCCAGTAATATTTTCATAGACTGTATTGCAAAACAACTGTAAATGATAGAGTGGTTAAGGATTTCTTCAAGCAGATTGTTATGAAAATGAGTTGACCGCGTCCCCTTTTGTCAATAAAATAGGATATTACCTAAAGGCAGGTTTTGCAATCGCATCTGAATTGGTTTTCAAGCTTCACAGAAAGGTCGATTCAAACAGTGACAAACATCGCCTTGGTAGGCACCACTGCCTACCTCCAATTTGGGAAAGCTTTTATTAGCTCACATTCATGATGAGGGTCAGCTTTTCAGTGTTCTTTTCTGAGAGACTGAGGCATGAAAGCTCTTGAAATCTCCATTTACTTAATGAAAATAATATTACTGAATGAATGATAATCAAGAGATGTTTTCATTATGCCAAGTAATTTTCTGCCAGTATTTCAACTCTCCTTAGCAATACATGTCTGTGAGGGTTGCAACCTACGGGCCTTTTGCAGTAACTATCTCTCACTGCTGCAAAAGATGTCTTAATTGGTAAGGGAGGGTTAGCCAATCGAATGTGCCAAAGTGGCTAGCTGGAGCTCTCTTTGCTGCTCCTTTCCTAAACATAAATTTATTTGTAGTTTTCTTTTTTGCTACTTATTTCTGGAAAGTACTATGTCTTTCAAAACAGCCATGTTAAGGCGATAAGAGTAGCAATACAGAAGTAGGGTCTTATTTAGTGAGCCTCACTATCAGGGAGAGACAGGAGTGGGCTGCTCTGCCAGGGAAGGAGGGCTGGGAGCCACGAGCAACAGCAAGGCAGGCAGGGCAGTGACCTGGTTGATGAGGGGCCTGGAGCCTGGGCAAGATGAATAGAGCAAGTCCCATGACAGGGGACCAGGGTCAGTGAGGTGCATGGCCAGGCACAACAGCTCAAGCAGGGACCAAGACTGAGTCCCTCAATTTAAACACAGGTCCCAAGCAAAGAGAGGCCAGAACACAGCTCTTTGCCCAGCAATCTGACTCAAGGTCACAGCTGCACCATATCAGAGCTGGCTGGGAGCCTTCCTTTTAGATATCTTTTAGAGAGATACCCATTATCTCTAACACTCACATGTAATGCATTAGGACCAAATGAAGGTTATATAGAATCCTAGGGATGGAAGCAGGTGCTTCTGTCAAAGTCAAGAGGATGCATAGAACTAGAGGATACATAAACAAAGCAGAGGATTTGGAGAGTAATGTTCATGACAGAACGTTACTGAAAAAAATTACTGCAGACAAAACAGGCCTTTTAATGGTTTTTCATTCATTTGACTGAAAAGAAGCTTTTAATTTCATCTAATTAAAAACTTTCTGAAGCCAAGGGCTTAATATAATGCATAGGACTTAATAAATAAGATCTAGTAATAATCAGATATTTTATAACAGCATATATTTGTAGGAAGTATTTTGTATAGAAAAAAAGTTTCTGGAAGAGTTTAAAATCTTTTAAAATTAAAATTTAAATAATTTTTGGCTAATATTTTTATCCTATTAGGTAAGGTAAAAAACATTTAGTTTCATCACATTTCTTTCTATGTTTTTAATTATTGCTAAATATAACATTTAAAAGCAATAGACAACAATAAGAAAAACCAAAATTAATTTAAGCCAACAGAATTTTTTTGTTCAAAGTGATATAACTTCTCCAGTTTTTTAACACTACAAGCAGTAGAGAAGATTGTTTTGTGGTTTTCTCTGGAATTTTGAGCTAAAATTCAGTTACTAGCATATCTCTAGCTAATAGAACTAAATGAACACTATGAAATTAATTTCAACATCTATAAAATCCTTGCATCTTTCTGTTTCACAGAATGTTTTGTAGTTTTAGTTTTAAGAAACAAAATCTTATTAAGTGTTATATATAATAGCCAACTAAGATTCCCTCATGAATTCAAGAACTAGTATAAGCCTTCTGACTTTTCTGGTGTATTTGAGTTCTGGAAACATTTTGTGAATTGTATTAGTGCTAATCCACTGTGGGATAACAGGATATAATAGAATATGAAGAGATGCAATTATGGTTTTCTGTGTACAATTCAATAATTCCAGAATGTAAGCGCTTCTTTTTGCAGACTTAGATATGCCTTACTCCCACAGCTTTAGAGTTTATTATGAGCACTGAAATGTGCCATAACATACGATACATCAACATTACTGATGTCACTGGATTACGTCTACATATCAAAGAATTAATGTAAATTCATTCCTTTTTCAAAGAAGTCAGGCTAGCCTGTGAAGCAACATTCACCTCTATGAGAAAACTACTTCTAGTATATGATATCATTTATTTAGAGCTTGCTTAAATGCCTTTACTTCACACTAAAATCTGCAATGTGAACATATTAATATACTAGGACTGTTTGGCTGGGCTGATAAAAAGAATTAGATCACGTTAGGATTGGACTAGATTTATTTAGATAAAGATACAGCAGTTTAGTAGCAGGCGTATCACAAAAGACTCAGTAAAATCTATGAAATGGTCAGAAAATCTGTGATGAAGCATATTGTTTATTTTAGGTCAGGATGTTAAGGAGCATAATAAACACATACATCATTTGGAGTGCTTGTCCAACTGTAACAGGTTTTTCTGGCTCATCCCACTCAATCTTGTGAGGCTCATGTTCAAAACATTTTATATGCTACTTCTTCCAGAAAACTAGCAATGAACCCAGAAGTCAAAGGGTTAGTGTAACTAATATGACTGACACTCTTAATGGGACATCTCGAATGAACTTTGTCAAGGATTTGGATTAATTAGTTAATGGATTAATTAGTTAATATTATACCCCCAGGGAAGGTGTTATTAGCAAAAGCATGGGTTATCTGTCTTAGGGTTATCTAATAATTAATAATAAAGGTAAACAAGAAATGTCGTTTTGTAACTGTAGAAAATAGTAGTTGGCAGTAAAGGTAACTTGATGAAAATTCTGTGTTACCAGCTATATTGCCACCATTAGTGTGCAACAGCCCTGTCAGCAACTGCTCGATGCTGGGAGCCAGCCAGACCATTTTGGCCAATCTCTCCTCATCAGAGTGCAATGTAATTTGGGAACTACCATATGGCAATAAACGTGGTTACACAGATACAGTACAGCCCCTTTATCACAGTGTTATTAGGCACTAAGAACATTATGTGACAAAAAGAGAGCAGACTGTCTGGGGTTGCCTTGCTGCTGCCTACATATATGAAATATGTTAGCATAATATTTTGCTTTGCAACATCAGAGAGATAAGTATCCTTTCTGAAACTGAATAAACAAATATTTCATTACTGTAGTCAGTTTTAATACACAAATCCTTCCCTGTGTATGGTTAAAGAACTGATATGAGTCCGAGGGATAAAGCTGAAATGCTTACAGCCTACACAAAAGTACACAGACAGAATTTCTTACATGATTTGGTCACATTTTCTTCAAGAGAAGATACTGCTTACACCATTCCTGTGTATTTGGGAACACTGAAGAACTTAGGTTGACGTATTTAAAGCAGAAATATTTAAAGCTTGATAAAAACTGATGTGTGTGCTATTGTTTTCTCTTTTCTTTTTTTCTTTTCTGCCGAGCACTTCTGTCAGGAAGCTACACTGTGCCTCTAATAACATAAACTGGCCTTTGTTTTCTCTGGTCTTTCAGTATTACACTTAGAGTGCAGCTACCTGCTGAGACAATAAACATGACTTCCGATGACTTTTCAGTAAATGAAGATCACTTTTGAGGCCCCAGGGTACAGTCAATCTAAAATATAGATATGAGGTCTGGAATTAGAAATTTCATGATCAGCCAAGTGTACTTATAGCAGCTACATTTTGAAGGGGCATCCTTTCATCTATTAATTATGTTCCACTTCCCCCTCTCACCAATACTAGCGACTCATCATTTTACATATTTAATGGAACATGACTAAAAATACATCAGAAAATTAATCGGTATTCATACTGTACCAAAGAATTTTCAGAGTTACCGTTTATTTCTTTCAGACAGGCTGCTAGGTCTTGGAAAATATAGAAACAAAAGGAAAGGACTTGCAAAACAAAAATTATTATGACAAGATAGCTGTAGGTTATAACAGAAAATCAGTGTTAACTGCATAGCACAGTTCAATATAGAAAGTAATTTCCCAGTCTCTTCCTGTATCTTTGGCTGCCTACTTCCTTGCATGTCATATATTACAATACGAATTTTGCAAGGTAGATTGTGCAGTGACACTGCCAACCTCCATAGGCTTCATCTTTAAAGTTAAAAAGATATAGAAACAGAGAAGTATGCTGATTTGTTTTAGTGATACCTTAATTTTGTTGATCCTTTAAAATAAAGAATACAAAACTGTAGACTCAAGCGAATGCAGTATACTATAGGGAAAACTTATTATTCTACTGTAGTTTTCATGCTGGGTATATCAGAACTTAAACATTTATTTTTAAAAAGTATGTCTTCCCCCTGTATCTGCGAAAGGGCATTCATTTAAAGTATTAAATTTCAAAATGTGATTGCCTATCAGGAGGACAAAACAAACAGATTTTATATTAAAAAAAAATTTCCTTGTTTACTCATGGAGAGTTTTTGATTTTAGAAGCCTCACTCATCTGCACTAGGGAAAGTTGGATTTACAACTGCCTGTTCTGGAACTAAGACTGAAGGAATATGAAAAACTTTGGGAATCTGCCCATAATGGATTTTCTCTTTTAGACTGTATCATGAAATGCCTGGGTATATTCACCTTTGCTGAAAAGGCTACTAGCATGCATATGTCCACTTTAAAGACAGTAGAAGATATTAATTATTGCACATGGAATATGTTTTGAAAATTGACTAGAAGCAAGAAAAGATTTTACTCTTCTCTGAAAATAAATTTATGGGATGGCATGAGATAGGGTAAGAATGAAGAGAAACTACTTGAAAAGGATACAAAAGTTGCATATTCTGCCTGGTAGGTAGAAGGAAATAGACCATGAGACTTTGGTTGCCTGGATGTGAGGGAAGGGGGAATATCTAATTGAGTTTTAAAACTAATGAAAATTAAAGAAATTGTGCAGAGAATGAAGAATTCTCTGGTTTATTAAAAGTGCATGATCTCAAGATTTTCAATTATCCTGGAGGGTCTGGCCCCAATCCAATGAACACTGATGACTAGCAAGAAAAGTTATGCACTGAAATGCAGTTAAGGCAATATTTTTGCTAAATATGTGCATTTTTTTGTGATATAAATAAAAGCACCCTTTAGAAACCCCTCTTAATTCAGTCTCTTTAATTTACCTACCACATAAAGTTGAAGAGTTAAATGATGTCCTAAATGTTTTGGTGTTTGGTTTTTTTTTTTAATCTAGAATGGTAAATAGGACACAAAGGCTAAGCCTTTCAGAAATATGTAGTTTATTAAGGAATCTGAAGATCAGAAATCTCTAAAAGAGCTAACCATATAATGAACTATTATTTGGAGAAGAAACTGGAGCTTCACCTTTCTAAGTACGCTAATCCTACCATGTAGCACCATGTAGTTGCTCCGTCTTGCTTGCTTTGACCCTATGAATCCTTAATTACCCTATGCAAAGTGGAGCTTCAAAAGCATGACATCAGAAGAACCTTACCTCAAAAAACTCACTAGCGTGGTAATAAGAGGTATGCAGAAGAGAGATGTCCATATCTTCAGAATCTCCTATCCAGGGAAGGGCCAGAACTTGAGTTAGATGCTTTTAGGTGAGTGTCTTGGATACCTGCAGAGCTGTCGGATAAAAGGGAAAAGTGTTCTCTCTTTGTATAGCACTATTTTGTGAGAAAGTGCAGATGTATACTTCCAGAAAAAAGCCACTTCAGGTAAAAGTAAAAAAAGGTACGTCCATGAGACATACATAAATTTACGCACAGCCTTTTGTAATAAATAATTTTGGGAAGAAAGTCCTCAGAAGTAGTTTCACATTTATGGGATTTGTTTCCGAAAACACTTAAGAAATTTTACAAACAATAGTATTTCTAGGTTACAGTAATTTACCTGTGGCAAAATATATACAGAACCAAGCAAAATACTGGACTGAGATGGGAAAATGAAACAGAGCTGGTGATAATATTTTAAAGTTTTTAAGGTGTTTTTAAGGCTGTTATGATCATGTTACATGACACAAGCCATACTTACTAGTTTACTAACTTCATACTGGATAGAAACCAAATAAGGTATTTCAAGGATGCATAGAAGAGACACATAGATGTGCTTCAGGAACCTATAAGTTGGTTTAACTCACAAAATGCTAAACCTTTACCTTTGTGTTCTAGGATAGTGCTCAGTGGAAACCAGGATATAAGTAACAATTTAGGCTATGCTAATTTATATCATTTTCAAGTATTAGCATGTAAAATATTTGATAAGAAGATGATGATTATATAATTTATATTGCCAGTCTTCTTATTATAGGCCCAAATGATGTAGGTTTTTAATGTTTATGATATATATTGCCACCAAAAAGAGGTTTTTCTTTGTGGGAAGATTAGTGGATTATTTCATTTATTGGTAAAATTTATTAGAATAATATACCGCAAGCTTACATTTTAATAGGCCTAATTAAACAAAATGTCAATCTAGTTATCCATTCCTAGATTGTTTGGAGTATAATTGCCAGGGAAGTTACAGGTCTAAAGTAGGTTGCACAGGAGGATTTTACATAGAAAACAAAGTCACATATTATGGAATATGATCCTTCAGTTTGTCCACTTAAGCATGTAGCACAAAACCCATACTATTATCACTGTTGAATGTATAAGAGCATTATTTCTACCTTAGCAGGTAAATGTCATTGTTTGATTTTCTTTTTTTTTGTTGTTTATCCAGTTACATTTCAGTGCCCCCTTTCCTCTTTCTCTCTTTACCATTCACTGATGTTATGCCTCCTCCATAATCCCTGATATCTCTACACACATCTGAAAAGGTACTGTAAAGAAAACTGGAAACTAGACAGCTGATGTAGCATTCTGAGCCTGCTAAACATCTATATTTTCAATAATTTTGTATTAGTGTATGAGGCTAATTCAGAAGTAAATTTTATTAATTGGAAAAAAACAACATATTTGTGAAAATCTTAGAGATTGATATTGACTAGATTTTTTTTTAAGTGTTTTTATTTTTGCACATAAAGTCTATGAGGGTTTATAGAATCATTGAATCATTTAGGTTAAAAAAGACTTCCAGAATAATCAATTCCCACAGTCAACCCAACACTACCATGCCACTAGACTATGTCCTGAAGTACCATATTNCCCCTCAGCCTTCTCTTCTCTAGACTAAACAGTTCCAGTTCCCTCAGGTGCTCCTCATAAGATACATTCTCCAGACCCCTTATCAGCTTCGTTGTCCTTCTCTGCACCCACTCCAGCACCTCAATGTCCTTCTTATATTGTGGTGCCCAAAACTGGACACTTCCCTACTCCTGCTGGTCACACCACTTCTGATACAAGCCAGGATGCTGTTGGCCTTCTTGGCCACCTGAGCACACTACTGGCTCATGTTCAGCCAGCTGTCCAGCACCACCCCTAGGTCCTTTTCTGCCAAGCAGCTTTCCAGCCACTCTTCCCCAAGCCTGTAGCATTGCTGGGGGTTGTTGTGACAGAAGTGCAGGACCTGGCACTTGGCCTTGTTAAACCAATACAATTATCCTCGGCCCATCGATCCAGCATGTCCAGATCCCTCTGTAGAGCCTTTCTACTCTCAGGCAAATCAACACGCCTGCTCAACTTGGTGTCATCTGCAAACTTACTGAGGGTGTACTCAATCCCCTCATCCAGATCATTGATAAAGATATTAAACAAGACTAGCCCGAGATCTGAGCCCTGGGGAACACCACTTGTGATGGGCCACCAACTGGATTTAACTTCGTTTACCATGGTTTGTGATCAATTTATGACCAGATCTCTTTTTAGATTAACCCAAAATATTAATGGAAACTTCTGACAAAACTCCCAAATTTTAGGTAATATTCACTCTAAAATATTAAGTCTTCTATGGCTCCTCCAGGTTGATAAATAGGATATAAGTTGCTTTTAATGATTATTATTACTTTTAGGGTTTTTTTGTTGGAAAGTTTTCACTGGGTTTTGTTTCAAAGTCTGTTTACTTAACCTTTACATATATGAAGAGAAAGAGCAAATACATAATTGCTTGTCACTTCTTTACCCTTTACAAACTCTCCATAATGTAAAGCCCACATAAGTGGATGAGACAGAGGTTAAGACTGATGTGTCTTAGTGAGTTATGTGGGAAGTTTCCACAGTGCTAGCACTTGGCACTAGCCTAGATTTAACTGTGACCTATTTGTATGAATACTGACATTCACGAAATAGCTTTACATGAACATATGTTAATGCTGTGAACCGCCTGTGTGAAAATTTATATATTAAAAAAAAAAAAAAAGAAAAAAGGAAATATACAGGCCAAAGACCAACAAGCTCTGACAGGAGCAAAATAAGAAAATTCCTTTTTTTAAAAAATATAAATATACAAACTGGCATTATGCAGAATTGGAGAAGTGAGAATCCAAGCTGGTCAAGGAAACCCAGAGTCTGAGACTCAGCAGCTGTAAAAAAAAATAATAGGACTTCAGCTTCAAGCAAGAGTCCAAATGAATCTAACATGAACTAAGTATTTCCAGGGGAAATTTGAACAATTAGAGATTTAACTATGAATTGTACAGATGAGCTCAAAGCTAAAATAATGTCTTTGGGTGTTTTTCCTACAAAAGCAAGAAACATGGAAGTCTGGATTCTAAGCTATGAAGTACAATGTTGACATTTTAAGGAAACAAAGTGAAAATTAGGTCTCAGAGCTTAACACCCAATTCCATGGTGCTGCTTGCTTGGTGTCAAGGGATCCTGCCTGCAGCTGGCATTTGAAATACTGTACTTGAAATACTGCATTTAAAAAACCAAATAGAATGCCAATATTTGGCACACCTAAATGAGCATTTAATTAATTATTTAGTCATAACTTAACACCACTTGTGCAAATTAAAAAAGGAACAATATTGCATACGGTACCTTTGGTTAGCATGCTCAAGGTTCTCTCCTATGACTAGAGATCATGACTAGTGCCATTAAACGGACACTTGCTACAAAATTATATGTGGTGAATCAGAGTTGCTGTTCAGACATTGCCATCCAAATGAGGCATACTTCTATGTGCAAAGGTAGGTTTCATGACTATAGTTATATTATTATTATTTCTTATAAAATTTCTTTTTCAAAACTGCTTTTAAAACCACTTAAATACCCATTGGTTCTCAGTGCAGTATTGTCACGGTCGGGTGCGCAGAGGTCCAACCACCTCCCAAAGGGAGAAGGGTTGAGGGCAAAGTGGAATATTTCCCCACCAGGCTCGTAAGTAAATACGGAGACCAAATGAGTATTTAACAAGTTTATTACTAAATATATTTGAATAAAACCTTATTTACTCTATGGAAATATTACGGTATTAAAGAACACCACGCTACGTCCACTCATTCACTCCCTCTCTCACCCACCGAGAGATAAGGGCAAATAAGGACTTAATTATGTCAAAATACGACCTGTATGTGTGGATGGTGCGTGTGTGTGTGCGCATGTGTCCTTTTGGCGTTTGGCGATGGTCCCTGTGGAATGGCGATGATGCCCGACCGGCAGACCTGGACGGTTTCAATGACATCAGCAGCTTGTAGCTTTTCAGCGCAGTTTCTTCGGTGTAGCTTTTCTGGCGATGCGACTTTCAGTGGCTTCTTGTCACAATTTCTTCTTCAGTATGGTGCTCCCAGCTTGGAGTGACTTTTTCTGGTGACACGGCTTTCGGCGGCGGCTTTCTGCAGCACGCGGCTTCCAGTGGCCTCTTGTCACAATTTCTTCTTGCTGCAGCTTGCAGCTTTTTTTTTCTGGATTCTTTCAGTTTTGGCTCGCAGCAGCGGCTCACGGCGGTGGCAGCAATTGCGCAACTCATGGCCGGCGGTGGCAGCTTCTTTCTCTCCCCCGGATTCCTAGAGTGGTGGGAGTCAGCAGTTCTGCCCGGCGGCTCTCTGAAGCGGCTGCTCCCTCCTCTCTGGCTGCTTGGCTTTTTCAGGGGGCTGTGCTGACAGCTCAGTTCAGTTTCCTCCCCTCCCCTCGCCCTCACTCCTCTCCAGCAGCGGCGGAGGGAGGAGGGGGGAGGCGCTTGGCAGGAGCGATGTGCTCCCTTTGTGTAGTGAGGCGGAAAAGAGAAAGTTTGTTTTATTTTCTGAAATTTATGTCCTGTGTTATCACACTTCCGGCTTCTGGAGGATTTGCAGAATTGATTTATGGGTATTGCAATTATTTGCTCGCTGTTTTAGTAAGGCAAAAAATCATGTGGTCGGTTCACCACAAGTATATAAATTAGAAAATTGCAGAAAACACTCAGTCCAGTTAAAGTTTCTCTATGGTCTTGGAAAGTGTTTGTTTCTACTTAGTCATCTAATGATATTCCATTGCTTACTTTGTGTTGTAGTTGAGTCATTAATAACGAAAAGAAATGAAGCTGTAAAGGGAACTCTTTGACACACCCGTGTCAATTGTCTTTCCATGTATTTATTTGCACAGATACTTCGAAATTTTTGTATGACTTGCAAGTGCTATGTTACTATATTTAATCATGGTTTTGAACCTCTTCATTGAAGATATTATCATTCCTAATCATTTTCCCAGTCTCAGAATAGAAATTCCTTGCAACCTGACCTTCCTTATACTGAAGATGATAAAAAAATACACTGTTATCATAGAATCATAGGATGTTAGGGGTTGGAAGGGACCTCTGGAGATCATCGAGTCCAACCCCTCTGCCAAGCAGGACCATAGAATCTAGGGCAGGTTACACAGGAACACATCCAGATGGGTCTTGAAAGTCTCCAAAGAAGGAGACTCCACAAACTCTCTGGAGAGCCTGTTCCAGTGCTCTGTAGCCCTCACAGGAAAGAAGTTCCTCCTCATGTTGAGGTGGAACTTCCTGTGCTCTAGCTTGCATTATAATTGTCTGTTGACAAAAGTAACAGTTTTTGCAAATAATCTTGAAGGAAAATGAGAATCAAACTGGCTTTAATGTTCATGGATTGCTTGAGATCATTTCTTTGAAGGCTGATTATATTCAAATAACTTGGAAAATGAGGGAATTTTCCATGAGGAAACAAAAAAGCATAACAAATAGCAGATGTTGCCAGCAAAATGGCATAGATCTTACAGAATAAGAAAAATAGTACCACACATTTCATGGACTAGAAAGCTGGTCACAATGTTGTCAATTCCATCAGTAAAATGAAGAGAAACCCTAGATATTTTATACCCTGTAATCTTCAGTTTTTAGAAGTCCCTCTGGGTTTTCAGGATTAAATCTTTTGGCAGCAAGGGATTGTAAATATACCTCAACTGATAGAGAATAACCATTCTGCAAGGAATATGTTCTTTGCTGTTTAGAAGGAGACTTATAGTAATTTTCCATGCAACAAACCTCGGTATAACAAAAGACAGCCACATGAATTGTAGTTATATACAGCTACAGATACTTACATTTCTGGCTTCCAGTGCCAAGATAGTACACAGTGAGGGATGCAGAAGGATGAGAATATGAATGTGTACTTCAGTGATTAGAAACAAAAGATGTTTCCATTGGAGCAGAAGAAATGTGAGATCTTGCCTCTCTAAAGCCCTCACATTTTGCCAAGATTATAGGCAGAATTAGTGGATAAAAGAGAACACAATAGATAATAAAAGACATCCTCCCTGCAGTTTTCTTTTGCCTGGAGGCTGAATTGCTCCAGTGGATGGCCTCCCTGCCTTTCATGATGAGGTCAAGAAACTTGCTGTCACTACCACCGTTATGATTAATGATCCAACTGGTAGTGACAGTAATCAAACCATAGTCTCTGGAGTACAGCTTGATTGTACTAGTCTCCCAGGGGCTTGAGTCACTACTCTGGCACAGGATCTATCTGCTTCTGCTACAGGCATCTTCTTGTGTCCTTCTCGAAGCAACTTTTCATGAAAGTACAGGCAAAACCAGAATGAGACTACTAAGAATAATAAAACATTAAATTAATTTTTTAAAACCAAATGACAAAAACCTTTGTAACAATTGGAAAAATACTGCATAATGAATAATTAAACTACTAATAATATAATCCTCTTAAAAGCATAGAACAACTAGTTGAGAAGATTAAGCGTATAACAGCTTTCAGTACAATGAAAGTGGGATAAGGGAAGAAGCTGAATTTCCTTCTGCCTTTCTCCCTTCTCCCTTTTTGTAAGAGATTTTCAGCACATTCACTTTAATTATATTTTAATAAATGCTCATTAGTTGAGCATGCAAAAATACCTGTATATGAAGATTAGTAGGTAAAAGTTTAGTATAAAAAACATCACATTGTCTAAAGAACAGTTAATTTTTGAAACTGGGATGGCAAAGTCCACTGAAAACCAGAAGGTGAAGAAAGAATGCAGAAAAGGAGATGACAGTTGAGAAAAAAAAAGAGACTGATAAGAAGGTTATACAAAAATAACAATGGAGAAATCTATCAAACCTGCTTCTTGGAAAAAAAAATTAACTTCCATCTGGTTAAATGCTTTCTAAATTAATTCTTTAAATCACACAGAAGATACAGTACTATAAATAGAAAATACTTACAATACTCTTGTATCTAGTTAACAAGTAAACTCCTATTTTTTGTTGCTCAGTATTTGAAGATGTCTCTCCATGCCTACCCCACGGCAGGACTTTTAACACATCATGCTTCCATGAGAGAAACAAGGTTAGAAGGAAACAATGAACATTGCCATTGCCAAGTCAAAAGGGAGCACATGCAGAAAACAATACTGTATTTGTGGAGAGAGGAAGTGAAAGATCACTGGAGTCAGTCTAACAGACTGCAGGCTTCCCAGGCTGTCCAGGAACAACTTTCAGTTTTGTTTTGCATGGCACAACTTCGTTCTTTAGTACAGGTAGTCTGCCACAGATGCAAGTCTTGGCAGGTGAACTTCTCAGTTGTATCAGGAAGGAGCCCAGCTGGTTTGCAGGGAGGAGTCTGAGTGAGCTGGATTAGGCAGGACAATGGGTTTTAATTGTGGGAAGACAACTGTCTTGCCTTGCTCTAACATACTGGGCTGCTATGAAGTTGTGGTCTCTGTGTAGAAGAGTGCTCTGTGTGGAGATGTGAATAAGTTATGCAACTCCTACTGATCCCTTGCCTGGACCAATTTGCTACCTATTATGTATTAAGTATGCTTTACTTTTTTATTTATGATGACAAAAAAAAAAAAAAAAAAACACCCCGTTCTTTCCAGGGCTTGGAGGAAATAAAGGACAAAAAGTTACGATACCCAAATCTCTCTAGGTCTAGCATTGTCCTCCAAAGCCAGTCAAGGTCCAATAACCAGTCTAGCACAAGAGAAAAATTACCTACAAACAACAAAGGCTTTGATAGCTTTTACTACCATGAAGAAAAAAGTGTGAGATATATTTCACTCTAATTTTAAGCTCTTTTATTGCAGTTCAGAAAATAATTTTGTTCCCTCTCATAGTGTTTTACTTGAACGATCATTTACAAGATAGACATTGACTACCTTGTCATAGACAGGAAGAATGTGTCTTTCACTTTAAAATGATCTTATCAGTAAAACATTAATAGAAAAGAGCTGAACCATATTTATTTGCCGCTAAGCACTAGCTCAGAGAACGACATTTTAATCTCATTATAATATGACCTTGCAAAGTCTATTGCTCTGGTTTTTAGCCTTTTTTGGGATGGAGGACAGAATGGTTGCTGCGTTTTGTTGTTAATTTTAACTGTATTTAAGGCATGCAGAAAAAGATGTGCTGAGTCAAGTATTAGGTTTGCCTAGATAAAATGTGTATGGGCATGGACAGGGGAGTGAGGCAAAAGCAATAATAAGTTTTGATATGGATATGAACATAGCCTTCATAAAACAAGGAGAAACAACACTGCGGTCTAATTTACCCCCACATAAAATGCAAAATAGAACTCCATGTGTAATAAAACATTAGTATTTTTATTGCCAGTATAATCTTAAATAATCTTTTCTCACATTATTTCTATAGTTACAGTAATTCATGTGCATGAAATTTGACTGAATAAGGTTAGCCTTGCAACTGAAACCATACTGATTTTTCCCTCCCTTATATTCACAAAATCCTTCATTAGTTGCTGCATATGTTTCTAAGCCAGTCCCAGGCAGGATCAGCCTCTAGCCTCCGCAGAATGTCAGCAGTCCAAAACAGTTTTCTTCTGAACATCCCCTTCCTTTGTAATACATAAATACAATCTTCTGGGGCACTGTAATTATAGAAAATGAGCTTTACTGTTGCAAATTACTTCAGCACCCCTATGATTTATCTGTCATAAACACACTTTATAATATTTATATTCCTATTAGAACCTCCACTAATAATGAACAGACAGGACATAAATATTTACATGATAGTACATGGACAAATGTTTGGTACCTTTATATTAGTTACATTTCTTGTTCTTCCTATCACATTTGAAAAAAAACTAAACCTTGGCAATTTGCCGTGTTCACGAAAATACCTTTTAAAATGGCTTAGAACATTAACAGAGCTTCACATTTGCCACACTTTTCTTTAAAAGAATGGCATTCCTTCATACTTATGCAGCCTGGGTTATTGCTTCTTCACATTATGCATCATTACTCTGAGTAGGTGTCTTATCAGCAGCTCCAGTTGTTGTGGAGATGATTGGAATTAAGCACTGGAAGCTTTTTATTTATCTTACATGCTTTATTCCTACAAGATTTTCAGCATATAAGCTTCTTTGTTCAGCTCAGAATTGGATACATTGCCAGGCATTGTAAAATTTACATCTTTCTTTTTTTTTTGTATTTGTTCCTAAATTGGATTGAAAACAAAGTATAGCTTTAATTGAAGGTCTGCTTAACAATAGACAATTTTTCCATGCAGTGGAATTTCTGATCAGTTTAGAGGATTTTGCAAAGGCCTAATAGGTGACATTCACCACTAAGCTGCAAGTAGAACTGCAATATACACACCTGTGCTAAGAGTCTGACTGACAGTATTCACACAAAGAAAACTGTAATAATGCTGTTGAAATACTGATTTAGACAACAAAAGCCATGGAATTTAAAGTGAAGGTTACTTTAAACTGCCCACAATACGTAATAACCTACAAGTTCAAAGGATAAATGTTGAGGTTTAGAGAAGCAAAAGGGAAGACAGGGAAGAAGGAAGGGAGGACGGGAGGACGGGAGGAAGGAAGGAAGGAAGGAAGGAAGGAAGAAAGGAAGGAAGGAAGGAAGGAGGGAAGGAAGGGAGGAAGGGAGGAAGGGAGGAAGGAAGGGAGGGAGGGAGGAAGGGAGGGTGGGAAGGAGGGAGGAAGGGAGGAGAGGGAGGTGTACACAGGGTCTTCCATTCTTTACCAGGTATATTTTGCATAACAGGGACACTCAGAAAGTTTGAGAGTGCAAAGTTTAAAATAACTGTCTGCCTTTCTATCAAGGCTGATTCTACACTTATACTGTGGATGACAGAAGGATGAAAAAGAAAAATTTGACCAAAATTACTTGTCATATGCATGCATTGTTTGAAAAAAAAATAAATGTCTATTAAAAGCTGTCCAATAAATGTTCCATTCCAAACACTGACTGAGGTGTTTTGTTTTCTTTCCTTCCTTTTGTCAATACTTGTCAGAAGATGTCTGTATTTCAATCACAAATTTGCTGTTGCTAATGAACCTGAAGATGCTTGTTTGAAGGAATTCCCAACAATATTGTACTTATTCTAGAGGTGATAATGTGTGAGAAAAGCATAGACACTTCCCAGTCCCCATTGAACAAAGGACCAATAATTATAGCTTTCAGGAGGGCTGTCAGGAATTGTATAAGATACTCCATTTGTAACATGTTTGCATGACAGTAACCTAGCGGATCTGTTTTGAAGAGCTGAGCAATAGAACATCAGCCAGGATTTCCTGCTGGGTCTGGGAGAGAGAATATGAAAGAAGTTACCCAACCGAGTATTTATACAAATTGGCTAATTTCTAAGTGCACTGAACTATACTGCTGTACTTGTGACAGAAATTGTGCCCTGCAGATGACTCAGCTTCCAACAAAGGCTGTTCCTATTGCTGAGTCATTCACATGCTAAAATGGAAAATAATGGGGAAAAAAGAGAAAGTTGGTGAAATAAAATCTTCCACAAAAGGACATGAGTTGATACAGAGGCCTATGACAACAAAGTACATTCTACTGCATGGGGGAAGCATAAGATAATTTTTGAAGTATCAGGTGTTTTCCGGGTCTGTAACAATTGCCCGATACTATCTCTTTATCTGGGTAATATCAAGAGTTGGTGCAGATGCTGCAGTGAAAAGGAACATTATCATGCTTCTGTATCAAATGGACAGACTGCTCATCAGACACATAGCCCCACTTAAGAGCAGGCCAGTGTCCAGAACACTGGACTGCCCAGACACCGCTGCAAGAATGAAAGACAGGACATTTTTTCTCTTTCACTCTTTCTATGTAAATTTAATGTATTTTATTATTTCATCTGTGCTTTAACTAAAAATTTAAAGAATGTCAACTTTTTGCAGGTAAGATGAACTGAGATGTGTGAAATAAGGAGTAAACATAGCTTTACTACAGCTTTTCAGTCCAGAAAAGTCCCAGAAATATTATACCATAAAGCAAGAATATACCTTGGGAAATCAATTTTTACTTAGCCACAATACCATCAAAACCAAATGTACCTCCAAAAATCAGAAATAACTTCTAAACAAGTACAAAATGTGTAATGTTAGTTACAGTATTTCAGATCATTAAAATATGTATATGTTGCTTCTATAACTACAACTCCATCACTTTTACAATACTATCTTAATTTCTCTAAAAGATTCAGAGTGTTTGAGTCTTCCACAAAACTATCCTTCTTTCATTCATCTATTCTGCTATATGTAGTATAATTCCAAATATAGAAAAAGAAATTTACAGAAGACTAACTAGTAGCATACTCTTTAAGTTTCATGACCTGTTCAGACAAAACACCTTGTCTTTCTAGCAATGTCTTTTCAGGTAGGCATTGCAGAAGTAGCTAAGCAATCAAGGTCTAAGAAATAGATAAAAATAAGGACTACAATGTTATATTAGACCTACAGTACATCTAGTCTTGTATCTTTTCTCCTGCAATGACTTATACCAAAATAAAAAACTCACACAGTAGACAGATGTCATGTAATCTACTCCACTTACATCTGCTTGAATTTCAAATAGGTACAGATAGTTTTAAACCCTGAAAAAGGTGAATACAGTGGCCACCAATCTCATATGGTTACACAAAACCAAACCAAAACCCCTCAATTTTTATTCCCTGCTGGGGCTTTTCATTGGTTAAATGCAGTGAGAAAAGATATTGTGTTAAATTAGAGATAAATCAGATGCCAAATGTAATTTCTGAAATGGAGAATATTTTTAGATTGTATGACAGAAAAAAAAATAATATGGCTCTAAAATGGGTAATCTTCTATTTCACTAAATGTGCTCCCTGACTGAGACCTTGTATGCCAAGCTTCAGCCTGAAGCAAATTGTTATAGCCAAGCTATTAACTTCTAAAAATAGGGGGATGTAATGGAAACATTAAGAAACCCACTCTTGGGCACAACCACAGTCCAGGGGAGGATGAAACAACACTCCTTTGTTTTTCCTTCCTTACCTCATCACATTAGTGCAGTTTGTGGCACTGAATGGTGTCTATGTCAAATGTGTTTCGTTTAGCTAGTTTCCTTCTAAATAGCTGATTCTGATGCTGATATTTAATCTCTCTCTCTTGCTTTTAAAGAAATGTAATAGCAGCCAAATACTTCAGGTCGGGCACTTGTCCTTTGTGACTCAGTAGTTAAAAAAGGTGCTACTTCCCAAGGGAGAGAACAGACAGACTGGAGGATCTGAAGAGTAATCTGAAATTAAAATGCTTTTCAAAAGGAGGTTTTTGCATTTTCACTTGAACCCTTTTGAGAAACAGAATAGTAGAATGAACATTTTGTAACAAAATGTGCAGCAGTGATTTACTTTTCCATCATGAGCTGTGCATTCTCTGTGTTTTATTGCAGTGTACAACATTTCTCATCACCTGCTATTTTACATTCAGCACTGTAAAACCAAAGAAGCACTGACTCACAAGTCAGCAGGTGGGTGCCTCTCTTCAGAGGCATTCCATGCTTTTTTGCCAAACCATTTACCACATCTGTAGCCTTCACTAAATCATTTTTAAAAGTAATATCAGTAATAAGAGTCAGAGAGCCTTGAAAGGTATGTGTGGTATGTGTTCTGCAAACAGGCTCTCAACAAAAATCCCCAGAGCTAGGAACAACAGTAAAATCATCTCAAAGGAGCAGTAGAGAGTGGAGAAAATGGATCTTGGTATAGAGGACATGCTATTTATGGAGGTCAATCTGCATCAGTGACATAACATTTCAGGGCTATTCAGCTATAAACACATTCTCATGAGTCATGCAGAGTTTTAAGGAAGAGATCAAAAGATGAGCACACAAAATGAGTGTGTATGAGTACTTCTATCCCAATCGCTAGCAGATTGCTTTTCTACTCTGCCCACACTGGTGTGTTGCAATCAGAGCAAAGGCAAACTGGAAAACAGGCTTTAGCACTTCAGAAGAACTAACTGAATCGGTACACTGAAGTCCCAGAAAATGCATTTGCAATGCAGGAATTTTTAGAAGTGTCAAGGAGACTTAGAAACTCACTAGTGCCCATGCCCCTGAGTCACCTGGACAGTCCAGAAGTTGCTTCCAGTACTCCTGCTGGGCAGAGTCCTAATTCTGCAAGCATTTCACTGCATGTAGATACCTGTCTGTATATAGACAAATTGTTAAAATCAAGTTAAAGTCTCTTAGATTGTATATGGCACAGGAGGTTTGCCCTTATGCACAAGCCTGCAGAACAACAAAATTCAGAATTTCTTAGATCAATAGGCAACTTCTTAGAGTATTTTGCTTGCTTGTGGGGACAAGAGATTAGATTTTCAGAGCTTAAATGCCTAATTCGATTTGAATCCCACTTCTAAATCTATCTCAATCCCTTTGGTAACACTTTGGTTATTTGACAAGCAGAGTAATCACTTGTCATGCCAGACTCTCTCGTGTGTTTTTCAGAAACCTTATTGGCTTCTGAAACTGCATTTTCTGGACATTTTTCTAAGAGTGCTGTTCTCCAGTTGCTTCCATACTATGCTTCCAATCATCTGGTCATCTCAGCAAGAAGGCCTCATTTGCTTGCCCGGGAGCAGAATGCTACACAGATACATACCAGAAACAGCATGTTACTGTTGTAAAACATCTTCTGTTCATTTCTGTCAATATAGTTTAGACAATACATGTAACAGTACCCAAAAAAGTTTCCAATTGTGTTCAATCTCAAGAATATGAATGTTTATCTGTCTTCAGGCCTTTTCTTCTTTTAGTTCCTGTCAGCATCAAGAAGTTCCAGGGAATCTGATAATGGAAAAAAACTTCTTGTATGTGACATGGAATTTGCAAAGTTTATAAAAAGATTTACTATTTCCTATTTGAAGGATTATTGTTCAGAGCTTGAAATACTTGATGTTGGCCTGGATACTGTATTTCAGTAAATACGCAGTCCCCCATGTTTCAAAAAGGCTATATTCTACCAAAAAAAAGCCATTTGACTTTCTACAGTTTCAAAAGTTGAAATTACTTTGATTTCTTTAGCATTTCATGGAGACTTTGTGCAGGGCTACCTCTTGGAGCCCACAAAATAATTCCGAAGAAAAAATGTTGCAAAACAGAGAATAAGCAGGAGAAAAAAAAAACCAGAAATGCTGGAGGAGCATCAAAAAGAATGAGAAAGGAAAATGGATAAACTAGAGAATCCAAGGAATTTTAACGTAAAGGAAAAATGCAGTTGGTTTTAAATAACCTTTAACCTGGAAAGCTTCAACATGCTCCAAATCCACCAGTGACATGTTTATACAAGGCCAATTATAACAGGTATAAATCAATTCAGTTAACTGGAAGTATTGGATACAACAGAGCTAATTCAGTAAGTTAAAACATGAAGCAAAAATGTGTTTTGATAATAACAGAAGGTAATTTATAGCCATTTTCTTTGGAGGGATGGATAGGTAAAAATAAAAAAAAGGCAAAAAGATAAACCACTTTGTAGATATATTTTCAGACAGACAAGAACTACTTGCTACGTGTGCACAAGAGAGCACTGCAGCTTTATGGGGCACAAGCATTCACCTAAGATGCCATGGTAGCATACAGGATATTGGTCCTAGTTAGTGCAGACACAATTCATGTCATGTCCTTTTCCTTCTTGCCTCCACTCATGCAGCAGTGGCCAAGAAGATACAGAGGAGCTCCACTTGTGTGCTACTGTTGTTCGTGATCATGGTAATAAAAGAGTTCACTTCCCAGCAACTGATTCTTCACTGCAAGCACAGCAGTAAAATTTTAAGGGAAGAGAGAAATGCTCTGAAGACAATCCTGAAGTAATACAAACGTGAAAGAAATAAAAGACCTTTGAGACAAGTATTTCCTTCTATTGGTTTTAAGAAGAAACAGTATTATTGTAAATATTTCACTTGGAACGGAAAAGAGATGACAAACTCAGAAAGTTTCAAATTTACTTGCAGTTCGACAGTCAGTATTAGTAGTCATTTTACTTTACAGTACTGTAATAACTGTGTTAGCCATTATCAGACATATTTTGTTATGTCAGGTCTGCTAAACAGCTACCACTCCTCACTGTGTCCTGCCTCTTAAATGCTGGCTTTGATTTTTAGACATAGTCTACATGTCTTCAAAACCTTGCAGCTTGTACCATAATTTACGCCTCTACAAACTGAGTGCTGCACGTGCAAAACATACTGCCAGACTGTACTAACAAGACATACTTTTTTTTTCACTGTCATTATCTATATGGAAAAGATATCAGGCAAGTACAATCATTTCAGTGTCATTGAGCATATTAGCTACCTCCAGTGAATTCTGAAGAGGGATGAATCCCTTAAGTCTGTTTGTAAATTGATTCTGGTGCACAAAGCAGTAGCCCAAATACAAAATGAGCATGTGTCCCATTTGGAAGGTACACAAGCACTTTAGCAGCAATTGGGGCTGCCTTTCCCTTTTCAGACAGTTGACCAATTTGATCAGATAGATTTTTCAGAAAGTGACTTCAGAGCACAAGTGCCATTGAAAGCAGATTAGCTCTGTGTTTCTATCCCACTTAGACATTTTGGAAAATACCAGCCCTCTGAGGGAAGTTTATACAGAATTTTAAGTGTCTGATTGTGACTGTCTACACAGAGTGCCTTGAAGTTGCTGAGCCTCATATTTGCATATAGCTTGTGTTCGAAGTGTCTCATATCTGCTTGGGGAAGAGTGAGTGGAAAGCTGTCTGGCAGGAAGGGACTTGTGGGTACTGATTGGCAGCTGGCTAAATATGAGCCAGCAGTGTGGCCAGGTGGCTAAGAAGGCCAACAGCATCCTGGCTTGTGTCAGAAATAGTCTGGCCGGCAGGACTAAGGAAGTCCTGCTTAGGACGAGAGGAAATGGCCTCAAATTGTGCCAGGGCAGGTCCAGATGGGATATTAGGAGAAACCTCTTCACTGAAAGGGTTGTCAAGCACTGCAACAGGCTGCCCAGGGAAGTGGCTGAATCACCATCTCTGGATGTGTTCACAAGTCATGTAGATAGGAAGTTAGAAACATGGTTTACCAGTAGACTTGGTCGAGTTAATGGTTGGACACAATGATCTTAAAGATCTTTTCCAACTGAAATGATTCTATGGTTCTATGATATCCCTATAGTACCTACGTTTCTAATATACAGTCACACAGACATCTGTGTAGGTACCTCTAAGTTGTCATTCGCATTTGGCTGAACTCTGACCTTGCTGAGTGACTCAGAGCTCTCGGTCTCCCCTACACTCAAGAAGGCTTCTGATCAATCCCCTGAGGAAACGGTTTGATAGTCTGTTGAACCCAATGAATCAATGGGGCAAAGAAGAGAAAGAAAAGAAATTGTTCATTTTTTGGCTTGGTGGTTCAAACTCTCACCTGGGATCTAGGAAATCAGATTCTTTGAGGAGTTGTGGGTTTTGAATTTGGTAGTTTTGAGTGGGGTTTTTTGGCACAGTCAATTTTTATTAAAAAAAAAATATAATAGCGTGGAGTGAGAATAATGCCCCAGACTTTCGATTTGTGGGTTGTTTCTTTTTTTCTGGGCTGTAAGAAGCCTGAATTTGTATTTGTGTTCTAAGCTATACTACTGGGACTTGAAGATAAGGCTCAGCCCTGTCCCAGTGACTGCTGTATTGGATATCCATAGGTGTCAGGGAAGTCTTTGTTTTCCCCTCAGGAGAAAGAGCTGGTCATAAGTACTTAATTCTAGAAAGTTCATAGCTGACAATCTGATATCAGAGGGATTTCCAGTGGGAAATCCTTGCCTTCCTGTGTTCTGGAATATGATATCTGACCACGTTCAGGGGTTAGGCCTTGTGTCTATTTTCAGATTCTCTTAGCAACTAGCCTGCTCAAGCAGCTGACTCCTGTTTAGCTATTTTTTTAAGATTATCTCTTGTCCTGTCATTGCAAGGAAAAAATGCTTGAGAATTTGCAGGAATAGGAAGGGTAGTAAGGGTAGTTTATTTTTTGAAAGAATCTATTGAAATTGTGGGCCTATGGTTCCCTACTTACCTATCGTAAACATCCGTCTGCTTTTCAGAAATAAATAGAGAGAATTTCCAAAGAACTCCCGTTTTGTTACTTCTGATTGACAGTTTTGCCCTCAAAGCACAACACGATATTTCAGTGTATCAGTGAATTGTATTTTAACACTTGGCAGAACTCAACGATCTGTTGCAGAAGAGATTCATAACATCTCCCAAGAGCACAGTGGGGCAAACATGGCCAGCTCCCTAACCTTGAGTCTAAAGAGCAAGCAAGTAGACCCACTGTAAAATTTCTACCACAAGGATAAGCTTAAAAGAAAATCCAGTTAGGTGTACAACACAAGTATTTAATTTCAATGTAATAGAGATATAGACGGTATTTAAAGATTGACATTGCCTAACCAAAAGGTACATTTCTCTAGGTAGCAAAACCTTCCCATGTGTCTCCCCCACAACCAACCTCAACAGAGAACATTATTATGACCAACGTGTGGCACTTCTTTTGCTAATATATTTAGGTTCAAATTCGAAATTTAATCTTTTGTTGTCTTTGATCAAAAGGTAAAAAAAGTAAAAAATACACTTGCTACTGTTATTTCTGTTAGGGTTAATAGTATTATTTTGTAAATTATTACTGTAATTTGCAGAGGTTAAAGAAAAAATTTCATCATGCTAACAAGCATCTAATTCAGTAAGGAAATTTATCTCATTAGAATTGCATTTAAAGATTTAGTGAAGCTATTAGTGATTATTTTTCCGACACTCATAAAAATATCTTTTTCTGAGAAAAAAATCAACCAAAGTTATACAGTTTTAATTATCATCTTCAGCATAAGAGCACCAAAGGATGGAAATGTAACACTAAATGTAATAAAAAAGCAACAGTGTTCAGATAATATTGCAGAAGAAATCGAATATTGCGAAGCATGGAATTACACACCAGAAATCTCATATAAATTTAAATGAAAAGTTCTAATGGGACGCCTTTTAATCTAATGAAAACATATGAATTTGCAAAGGACAATGTCTCTCATTTAAGCTATCAAATTTGATAAAATGCTCTCAGACCGGTTTAGGTCTAATTGTATTTTCAAAAAATAACAGTTGACAGAGAAATGTAATAATCTTCTTGAAGAGAACGAACAGAAAAATTAATTAAACCAGGATCTTATAGCAGAGAAAATGAGGCTGATATGCTCCTTGTTTACCAGAGTTGAAACACATTCAGCAAAGTAGATACCGAAACATCAAAATTATTTTATCAGTATTGTTTCATCAGTATAGCAAATGTTCAAATGACTACTTCTTGAAATATCCTTTCTTCATGACTTGTCAAGTTCGACTATTTACAATTAATCCAACACATACCTATAAGCCAGTGTGACACTAAACAATGGCTTCCTTCAGATATGCTTCTTTCTGTGATAAATATTCATGTTAGTTAGTTTATTAATTAGACACTGGTAAATGATCTGACATTATTTCTCCTATTAATAGCAATGATAAATTAAACACTTTATGCTTGCATAGTTCTATATATTTGGATCCTAGTATTATTTCTTTAGGCTTCCTGGCAAGGTTAAATTTTCTAAGCGTGTCTTAATAAAACACATGGAATAAGTGATAAAGCCTGATGATATTATAACACTATTCATCATGTTTCTTAAATAAGTTTGCATTATTTTGTTTGTTTATAATGAATAAAAACTAGAGAAGTGAACAGTTCTGTATATGTATTTCACTGATTATGTGAACGTGCCTTCCTTACTCTCAGAAAATGCAAAATTACAATTTACCTTAGATAAAAGCAAAATACTGTTCCCTTTTAGCCTTACAATGTACTAGTTGAGTTGAGATTCTAGCACATATTTTTATCCTAACTAGACTATTTCCTAATATGATTACAAGTATGTTGTTTGCTCCAAATTTGGTATTATTTTTAAAATGTACAGGGAATATTTGGTTTTGTAACAAAATTTTAAGAAGTGCAGACATTTTCCACTTCTGTTCTCTAAACCATCTTAGAGCTAATTTTGACTTCAAGCAGACTTCTACTACAATTAGCTATATAAGTTTTAAATATCAAATAATATGCTAGACTTATTCTGTTTAAATTATACGCCATGACATACACATTATGACTTGAAGAAAGTTTTAAAGGACTTAGCTCATTGGAAGTCATTATGCTTTTCATGGGCAGTCAGAACAAATGTTATTAAAATGAATATCTCAGTGAGATTCAATTATTTATCACAGGTTTTGCTTATAATGATATCACTTTCCTTTTTTACATCCTGACAGAAATTTGTATGAAATAATAGTTATTCACAAGCTAGTATTATTTGACTTCAGTAAAGAAAAAGATTTTCCTTTGCCTCAGATTTTTTTCTCTTTGTTGTGCTTTCTAAAGATGGATTCAGTTGTGTTGAAAGAGATTTTTCAGTTGGGTTTCCAGAAGAGGATAGTAGATGCAAGTAATTTGAAATTAACTCTTTCTTCCTAATGCCTATGTCGCGGTCGGGCGCACAGAGGTCCGACCCACCTCCTAAAGGGAAGAAGGGTTGAGGGCAAAGTGGAATATCTCCTCACCAGGCTCGCAAGCAAATATGGCGATCAAATGAGTATTTAATAAGTTTATTACTAAATATATTCTAATAAAATCTTATTTACTCTATGGAAATATTATGGTATTAAAGAAGACCACGCCCACCCATTCACTCCCTCTCTCACTCACTGAGAGATAAGGGCAAATAAGGACTTAATTATGTCAAAATACGACCTGTATGTGTGGATGGTGCGTGTGTGTGCGTGTATGTGTCGTCACCTGTCTTTTCAGCGTTCGGCGATGGTCCCCGTGGAACAGCAACGATGCCCGACCAGCAGACCTGGACTGTTTTGATGACGTCAGCAGCTTGTAGCTTTTCAGTGCAGTTTCTTCAGCACAACTTCTTCTGATAGCGTGTCTTTTCTGGCAGAGCAGCTTTCGGTGCAGTTTCTTCGGCACAACTTCTTCTTCAGTATAGTGCTCCCAGCTTGTAGCGGCTTTTTCTNGGCTCACGGCGGTGGCAGCAATTGCACAACTCACGGCCGGCGGCGTCTCACGGCTTCTTTCTCTCCCCCGGATTCCTAGAGCAGTGGGAGTCAGCAGTTCTGCCCGGCAGCTGCTCCCTTCTCTGTGGCTGCTTGGTTTCTTCAGGGGGCTGCGCTGACAGCTCAGTTCAGTTTTCTGCCCCCATCCTCCTCGCTCCTCTCCAGCAGCGGTGGAGGAGGGGGGGGGTGCGCTTGGCAGGAGCGATGTGCTCCGTTTGTGCAGTGAGGCGGAAAAGAGAACGATTGTTTACTTTTTCAAAATTTATGTCCTGTGTTATCACACTTCCGTGTTCCTGGAGGATTTATGCAGAATAGATTTATGGGAAATGGAGTTTTTTGCTCACTGTTTTAATAAGACAGAAAAATCATGTGGCTGGTTCACCACAGCCTATAACTGGACACACTGAGCTCAAGTCTACAAAATTAACATTAACTTCAGGACTACAGGAAAAACATAGCCCACATGCTCTGAGTATACTATTAGGAAACAAGCTACATATGTAGGTTCCTAACTATGTGTTGTCCAGCTCTAAAGTAACTGAAAATGCTTCCTCAAATTCACTCTACAAATTACTTACTAACAACAGTTAAGCAAAATTATTGTAATATACTATTGATAAACAGTGTTCTTATAGGATTTTAGCTACTTTTAAAGCAAGGTATGTTTTATAGTGTCTGTTTTCAAGCATGAAAAGTAATGCTTCAATACGTGCTATAAGCTTCCTTTGCATTCAATTAGTCTTCACAGTATTTTACTAAATGTCAAGAAGATTTCCTAGGTAGTCCTGTTCATCAGATCATGAAAACAGTCATCTTCTTAGCAGACCACAGCACTCTGAACTCAAAAGTTCTGATCGGTACAGTTCAGTGGGCTTTTTAACAAACCCAGAAAAACATTCAGACATGCATGCAATTGTGTGAATAAAAGTTTTTGCAATCATTATATCTAGAGATTGCATTCTTGGAAGAAAATCAAAGTTTGGGAAAAGTTGCACATTTTTATGCTCAGTCTATTCTTTAGCACCTTTCTAGTATTTCTTTCGGATGGAAATTTCCAATTCTTACTACTGTTCTCCCTTCCTTTTGTCAAGACTGAGATCCTCAAGTTATTACACACCTGCTAATTGCCACACATATGCATACATCCTTCAGTGAGATAGCATGCTGTCTCTCCAGTTCTGATGATGACCCTGTGTACTGGTTCTGGCTGAGCTGATTTTCCCCATAGCAGCCCTCACGGTGCAACGTTTTCTGCTGGGAGCTGGAAGGGTGTCGATACACACCTGTGTTGTGACTACTGCTGAGCAGTGCTCGCACAGCACTAAGGCTCTTCCCAACATTCGCCCCCCACAATGGGATGAGATGAGGGGTTGGGCAAGGTCTTGGGAGGGGACAAAACCAGCACAGCCGACCTTAACTGACTGAAGGAATATCCNACTACTGCTGAGCAGTGCTCGCACAGCACTAAGGCTCTTCCCAACATTCGCCCCCCACAATGGGATGAGATGAGGTGGGCAAGGTCTTGGGAGGGGACAAAACCAGCACAGCCGACCTTAACTGACTGAAGGAATATCCCATACCATGTGACATCTGCTCAGCTATAAAGCTAGGGAAAAGGAGGAGGGGCAAAGGGGTGGGGGGGGGGGGCATTCCATTGTCCTCCAGAGGAACTGCCACACGTATTGGAGCCCTGCTTCCCTGGAAGGGGCCAGACATCACCTGCTGATGGGAAGTAGAGAAAAAAAATCTTTGTTTTTCTTCACTTCCACACACAGATTTGCTTAGCTTCATTCTGTTATCATTAAACTGCTTTTGTTTTACCCACAAGGGTTTTTTTTTTTCCACATCTTATTTTCCTTCCCCTTTTGCTCTGCTGAGGTGGGAGAGGAAATGGGGGGTGATAGAGCAGCTTGGTGGGCTCCTGGTGCTCAGCCAACATTAACTCACCACACCCTGACTGTCCCAGCTCAGCCTGGCTGACCTTACTGCTTTCTGTGAGGTACAACATCCTTTTCCACCCCATGAGGCAATGTTCAAGACACATTTCAAAGCTTTTGCATACACAAAACTTCATATATCCTTGCATGACAGTTTGTATAACTGCTTAGTTTTCCTGCTCAACATTTGCTGTATCTCCTGTTCTACAGGAACAATGCGTCTGGGCAGCTGAAGTGAAAGCTGCCAGTTTATCTCTTCCTGACCTCCATGTTCTGCATATATAGGACCACTCTGAGAGGGTGATGGCACCCTTTCCAAGAGGAGATGGAGAGGCAGCAGAAGATCTTGTGAGACACCAGCAGGAGTAAGGACCAGAATGCTGGTAAGACTTGAGAGAGTACATGCAGCCAAACATAGGGGTGCCTAAAGATGGCGAAAAGGAGGAGGAGGGGATCCAGCCTTTTTTCCTCCAGAGGAACTGCTACAAGTACTGGAGCCCTGCTTCCCTGGAAGGGGCCAGACATCACCTGCTGATGTGAAGTAGAGAATAAATCTTTGTTTTCTTTGCTTCCGCACACAGCCTTTGCTTTGTTTTGTTTTCATTAGACTGCCTTTTTCTTTACCCACAAGGGTTTTTTCTATCTTAATTTCTTCCCCCTTGCCCTGCTAAGGAGGGAAGGGGAAGGGGGTGATAGAGCAGCTTGGTGGTCACCTGGTGTTCAGCCAAGGTTAATTCACCAAACAGTGCTTTATTAAAATCCTATTATATCACAGCCAACCTCTCATCTTCGTCTTTTGAGCAATTTTGTGCAAAACCTTTTGTCTTCTAGCAAAGTACTTCCTTTGTATTTCAAGGATGCTCATTACTCTAGACTTCAGTTAGCTTTTTAAAATTTTCATTTTAAGAAACATTAATTCCAAAGTAACTAAGTAGTTTTGTGACAGTAGTCCTGGAAACCTTGGAGACCAAAACCAGTAACGCTTGGAGGAAAGGACTGGTGAGCACAGCCAAGAGAGAAAGCATATGTGGAAAGGAAAATCCTCGAGATTGAAAGGAAAAAGAAGAATAAAGTTGCTGAACACTTCCTTGATTGAGCTAAAGAATAGGCAATGGGTGACTTTACTCAATGAAATGGATGAGGATGAAATTCATTTGGAAAAGACAATTTTAAAAGTTGAAGGAGAAAACTAGATCATTCATGTTTTGCACACAACTCATTTCCTAGGCTAAAGCAATTACATCCACAGACAGATAAAATAGTTTAATATAAAGTAAAACAAAAAATACATTTTTATATTATGAATATTCCTAAGTACTGTTAAAGCAAAGGAGGTGACAGAAATCCATTAGGTTGTGTTTGATAATGTTTTATAGAGCATATCAGGACTGCTGGTTGTGTTGTCTTTTGCTTAAATAACTGTACAGTGAATGTTCTTATGTGACTTGAAAGAAATGAACAACAGTAACCATTGACAAAAAAATTGATTGAGAACAGTGCAGGTACTAGTCATTCTTTGGATCTCTCAGAGGACCTAAGCTGTGAAAATGTATCATGGGTGCTCAAGTAGGGATTTCAGAGAGATTTAAGGACTATAACACACAGGAGGCACTCTACCTTTAATGAACACACACTCATTAACAACCTGTCATATAACAGATGTAGAGCACACGACAAAAACTTAGAAACACTATTCCAAGGAGAACAAGTCACCATATTTTTTGTCCTTTTGATATACAGCTGTAATTAGAAACCCTGCGTTCATTTTATGTGACAAATTCTGTCAGATTCTGCCTGTTCTAGGAGCAGTAATCAAACTTCTGTACATATCACTCTGTGTCTTTCAGTGTTTTACATGTACAAATTAGGAAAACAGCCAAATTTCTTACAAATAAAGATGTGAGTTAAAGGTGACCTGCATTTTATTTTTAAGCAACTGAATGTGGTTTTTATGTCCTGAATATCCAAAATATCAAGGGTAATGGGAACAATTGTCGTATAAATGATTTAACTTTCTTTGCATCTATGCAGCACAAGTACCCAGAATAATGTACTCATCTCATGCACCAACTTCCCTGTACTCTGCGGTTTGACAGCACACCTGTGAAGGAACCTCTGTTAACCACAATGAAAGAATTTGGTGTTGTGCCACTTCAGCTATCATCATTTGATGCTGCCATCAGTTGCCTGATCACACAGGCCAATGCTGAGCTCAACAACATCCCCTCAGAAGTCTTCTTTCAGACAGTCCTGCCATAAATTCCTGTGGGCCCAGCTCCTCCACTGCCCATTGTGGTACCAGCATCACCTGCTGGACACAATGGGCAGAGGTGGCTCCTTCAGTGGCCCCTTACATGGAAGGACACCTCTGAGAGAGCTCAGCAAGATGCAACCAGCCCCAAGAGAAGCCACACCCAGCAGGAAACTCCTCCAACTGATCGGCTCCTAGTTAATATAATCCTAGCCTCACCCACCACCACAACCACGACCACCTGGGTGAAGGCAGAGCCACGAAGACACAGGTGGGCCAGATTCTGCCTCTGGAACATGAAGCCAATAGGAAAACCAAAACATTCTGCTAGGTTGTGACTCATCCACAGGTCAGCTCCAACTTGGGCCCACAACTCAGACGCCAGCACTTCATTTGGGTAAGTAAAGGAATTTTATACTAAACAAATTTAAGAGTTACAGAAGTACTTCAGGGTCTAGGAAGCATGTTTTGCTGATCAAAAAGTAGACTACATGGTTAAGTTTTTATATGTTTCTAGAAAGCACCGAGTTTAAAAAGATTTAGTATTCAACAAGTTCAAAAGTTTCCTGCCTCTTTCATGTATTCAGAGGCTAAGTCACATTTCCTCATGGCTCTAACTAGGTTACAGATCATCCAGATAGAACTTTCATGTCTAGTTCCTAATTATTCTTTATTACACTTCATATTATTTCTAATATGTATGAGCAGTTTTCAGAAGTTATAATCACTTTTATTACAGTACCATTACCATTTCACATACCCGGTGGCCTTTTATAACTGAAGAAGAAGAAGAAGGAAAATATTTAAAATCATTAGAAATACCTCGACAGTTGTCTTTTTTAAAAATTGCAGAAAAATTTATCACAACCCTATTACAACTCAGAAGAGGATTTTTTTTGTTTTAATGGAAGTATACTCCAGCCATGCTTACTCAACCTGAATAGAGCCTCTGGCATTTACATTTTACTGTTTAAGGACACAAGTGGTTTAAGTTCATGAAAACCTTTGAGCAGTAACAGTTTACAGACTCTTTACACAAGGTACAGCAATTTGATTTTCATATAGTTTGGCACTTTGTCTCATTACCCTTCCATCACTATTAAATTTACAGATGTTGCCAAAGTTGTCTTGTACACAAAAAGCATGAAATCTATATAACATACATAGTACCATTCATTAAAAGTATTGTAATAAACTAATATTAAAACAGTCAGATGAGAAATTTATTCTCTTCCTTACCAAACTACATACAGCATGTCCATTGGTTTTGTACCATAGTTTAAATTATCCAAAAATCTTATTCATCACACAGTCAGTACTCAACACTTCATGTGATTTACATTAAGAGAAACACTTCTGACAAAGATGAACAAAACCTACAAATCAAAGAGAGAGCAATGACCACTGTTGTCATGTCACAGTGACGAAGTAAACTAAAACTGCATGAAAGCGTAATCCAGCAATTTCCTAGAACAGTTGATCTACTTCTGGAATCACAATCTTCCTTCCATTGGCAAAATCTGTATTCATAACTACTTAGGTGGTAGCAGAGGAACCTGTGCTCTGATCTTCCAGGAACTACTTACAGATACTATGGATAAAACATAATTTAGGCACCCAAAGAAAGTGTTGAGCACTGGAACATAAACTCTCCTTATATACTGAGACATTGTCTTTTAATGCCTATTTTTTTAATAAACCGTCATAAAGTCATTCTTAATCTTCCATTTGGTAAGATAAATAATCTTAATACCTGGAGTTTTTAACGTTGTGTGCCTTTCAATAGTTTTAATCAGTCCTGGGGTACTTCTCTGAATCCCCTCCCATTTATCTTCATGGCATTTTTTGAGATGACATTTGAGAATTGTCTTACATAATAAGAAGAAAGTCTAGTGATATTTTAACAATGGTAGCCTGAGGCTTCTACTTCATGCTATGAAGAATGAAGTTCTCTAGATTACAGAAGACTACTTCAGGTTTGCAAATTCTTCCTGAATTTTATAGGTAGTTAATGAGTCCATCATCCAGTTTACAGCGTGATTTGGTGATCTGGTATTTGTAAATTTCCTCTATCTGCATATCCAGTGAGCAGCATATATTTGTAGATGCTATTGTTTCCCAAGTTTATTCATATAAACACTGATTATCATCCTTTTATTTTACCAAACAGTCCCTAACTCAAGAAAAGATAGAATTGTTTTTTTAAGAAAAAGTACTACTCCCCTTACCATTTTGCCTCCCTAAAAGAAGCACAAGTGTTGATTTTAACATTCCATTCATGTGAATCATCCCCTCAGGTTTATCTTATACCAACCAGGTTCTGTTTATGTTCATAAATAAGCAATTCCTATTCTGCTTGTTTATTACCCAAGCTCCTATCATTGGTATATCAGCAATTAAAGATTAAATAATTTCTTCTCTGTTCATCCTTTGGTGTCTTGATTAATTTTGTTCTTGGCATCACAATTCTGCATTGAAAGTTCGTATATTTCCTCTTTTCACTCTTCTCTTTTATTTGATGTCAACCTAACCACTGCATTATACGTCTTGGGTACTTTTCTCAGTGAAGTTTTCTAAGGAACATTAGAAGGTTTTAAGGACTTCCTAATGTCTATGAAATTAATTCCTTGAAATTAATTCTCAGCACTGATTGTCATTTCATTAGCACAGTAGCACCTTAATAGAAATCCATAGTTTGCTGGCAGCCTAATACGCAATGCCTCTAGATTTATTTTTAAAGGAAACAAAAAATCTAGTTAAAATTGTTGGTATTGTGCCACATTTCCTATCTTATTCATCAGAATAAGTTCTGGTACTACAAAATGCTTTATAGTAGCTAGCAATCCACTTGAACTTGTGTTAATATATTAACTTTTAACTAGGGTACTACTGGACCATGCTAGGATAGACTAAATCAGATGTCATTTCATATCAATAAAGTTCATGTTCAAATTCCTATTATAGCAAAGCAAAATAAATTGTGACATCATGGTACGGTTTCCTTTCACCAAGCTGTCAGGCCACAAAGTTGCACAATTCACAAAAACAATTGTGTTCATAGGAAGTCATTCTTAAGTGTGTGATTTCTTATAAAGTTTTAAAAATAATCCAAGTTATGACTTTAATGTTTAAAGGATCAAAAATATAGTTCTGCTTAAATAATGATGTGATTTTGCCAGCATGACAATCACTGAAAAATTCCTACGACATCTAAAGAAATGAAAAAATACACCCCAGCGGATCCTGTCATATCTGTCAGCCCCATGTGAATTTGAGCTATACAATATCTGAAATAACACTAAATGTGTATGTTTAGGCCACTAAAATTTACTCAAAGCAGTTATTAACTTGAAAGTGATATATAAGTGATGGAGAAAGATGAAGAACAATTCCATTTTTATATACATATCTACATTTTTAATATAACTTAAGCATGGACTTGTCGTTCAGCCAAGTCTTCTTTTAAATAGCAATGCCTTAGGAAAAAAAAAAAGGTGAAATTGAAGATGTGAAGGAGAAGATCTTAGCAGGTCTAAATTTTATTTTATTTTCCATGGGAATCAACGCATACTCTTTTTTCCTAACTTTGATTACTCAATAAAATGCTTGAATTTGTATTTACTTGCTTCTAACTCATCGTACTCTATTTTCCTACCTTTCTTAAACTTCATACCATCTGTTTTCTTATTATAAGAAACTGGCCTTAAAGTTAGTGCTCTGTTAATCTAGTCTTTTTTGTATATTATAAGGCAACTCGACTTAATTTCAATCTCAGTAATTTCAATCACATGTACAGATGCCTTTAGCAATAGATGTAAAGTCAACCATTACAAAAGCCTTTAGAGTGATGCAATTTTATGTCTTCATGACACACAATTGGCTATCTCTACTCAAACTACCTCCAGGTGAGCTGAGTCTATATAAGAAGAACAACAAAGTATCATGCAGATGTGAGAGTTCAAGTTCTAGAAACTATACAGGGACATTACCATAGTGCTGTGGCCCCTATTTCTACTTTTGTCACATACCTTTTCCAGTTACTGTAAAATTTTTAATTTTCCATTGCAATTCTGAAATACCTGAGACACTTTCTGTCAGACAATAGTTCCTCATGGCATCAGGTAGAATGTAACCAACTTTTCACAGAAGCATAGTTTCCCAATACCAACTCTATCTGACTCTCTCCAGAGGACCAGGGAGGTAAGAAAATAAAATTAAAAATCCATTTTAAATCTTCTCTGGTTTTCTGTTTTAAAAAAGAAGAAAACATCAGCAATCCTGAATTATCAGGTAGCATGCTCCACTGATAACTGGTTTCCTTCAAATGAAAGGGGCTGAAAATCAACTCTAGAAAACACAATTTGAGTACATAAATGTGTCTACATGTGCATTAACTGTCCGAGATATTAGTATAGTTTACAGAGACCTACTCAATACAGAGAGTGAAGTAAAGAGAGCTAGTCAATTGACCAAATGTAGGTGACTACTTTAGCATGTGAAAACTTGTTCTCCACTGACTGTACTGATCAATTTACATAATGGGAGATAACACCCAGCTAACATGCAAGCAGAGCATTCTTAAATACAGCCTGGAACAGAGTCATTGTTTCAGCTGCTGACACATAGGTATTTACCACCACTGAGACAACCAGAGTATCTGAGGCATACGTACAACTCAGAAAACATTACCCTCGAAGTCTGCACCTGCTGAAGGTCAGGTGGGGCACTGTAAGGTATCACATGTAGCACTAGACAGCTCCATTTAGGCAGCTGAATTGAGCCTATAGTGTCTTGCTGGAAAGCTTTTACTAAAAATGTTTCCAGATTTTTAAAACCAGAGCAGAATGCAGGCTACTCTAGATTTTAGTTCCATTATTATTATTGTTGATGCTAAAGAAAACTATCCATGTTATGTCAATCCAGTTGGCCTCCAATATATTATGAAAGCATACTATTGACAAACAGTATTTACAGGAGTTTGCAATGAAATTCTAAAAGCAGTGAAATGCCTGCTAATGGATTTAGTAAGGATTTTATTTACAGGAAAGCAGATTTCTGAAACACAGTAAAGTTTTTTTCATTCACCAATAAAAATATATTCTTGTAAAAGGTAAAGCTTTTGGCACTTTAAAAGATCCACTTTGAGTAAGTGGAGGTTATCAAAACGAGGCTGGTAATCTAATAAACTGAGTGCACTCACAGGTATTTCAGAATGTATTATTCCCATAATCCACAAATTTTAAAATGAAAAGGGGTTAAAAAGAAGCAGAATGGGGAATTAAAAACAAATAAGCAACTGCTTATATTTCAGATAAATCTACCTTTGTTCATCACAGTGTCTTGCAATATTACAGTAATGGTGGTGAGCTGAAGATATGTGCAGTGCAGCATTTGGAGGGACTAGTTTTCTTAGTCCAGCCAATAGTGTTGGAAAATAGTTTTCTATGTTACACAAAGAAGGAACACTCATTTTTCACAGGGACCTTAAGTTCCTAGAAAAAATCCTAATATTTTTCAAAATAGTTTTGAAGGACAAGAAAAGAGATGTACAGAAAAAAAAAAAAGAATTATCTATTCTTTGTCTCACAGTGTTGTTTCATGAGTAAGTCTTACAGAGAAAGAAGAAAGTCACTTTGCAGTCCTCCTGGGGCACAGCAGTCGTGTATGAATCTATAATATCCTCTCATCCATGCATCACTGGGGAGGGAAAAATTAAAGTAAGCTTTCTCTTCCAGCCCTGCAGTTTGCTTACTTTCTCTTTTTGCTGATTACATGCTCTCTTTACTTTTGAAATAATATTAAAAACACATAATAAAAAGTTTAACTGTTTGTTTTAAACAATGTTGTGTGTCTTAACATATATAGAAATAGTCATCCTCACCCTAAAACAAGATGCCAGCAAACAAACAAAATCAGCAATAGCTATCGTGAGTTAGGAGAGTATTTTACATTTCCTTCAGCATAAAACAGGGAAAAATAAATCCCATCAGTAAGTAAATGAAGTGGATCTCAGTGTAACCAATCTACGAGCTGAAAATTAGTTTAATTCCCATGGTAGGAAGGTTAAGAGATTCATAGAATAGAGGGCCAGAAGGGACTCTTGTGATCAAATTTATAAACTTATGCAGAGATTTTCAAAGGCACAGAAGACATTTGGGTACCTAATTCCCACTGACTTACGAAAGAAGTTGGATTTTAGTGGCAATTTCATTTAAAAACTCCGCTTTAAAAGAATAGTAATTTGACCAATACCCTGAATCCTAAGTCAGGATTTATAATAATGTGGTCCATGTTTCCAATTGTCAGTGTCCCAAAGTAGTCAAAATGCAGACAAACTATAGCACCTTTAGGGCCCAATATATTACCTCTGACGTTACCTGCAGAGGAGCTAAAATAAATTTGACCACTAGACCTGTTCAGAGACCTAGGCAGCCATGGTGGTGAAAGTACCTTTAGATTGAAACAGGAAACATAACTTTTGGGCTGTTTCTATCTGAATAGGCAGAAGTACACCCAAAACATTACATCTGAGGAAAAATACATTTCTTATTTATTTGATAAAAGTGTGACCTGATGACATCACTACATAATGATAAATTACAGTTTTTCTAGCTCACTAGAGCGCAGGCAAGATCTACTGCCATCGATTTGGAAGGGGTTAAATACATTCCATTTACCAAAAAAGACTACCCTTGAGCAGGAAATGGCACATTCATCAAAAACTTGAGGAAATTTGTTCATCTCTTAGAATAAACTATTTCTCTATGGTCTACTTCCTATATTTAAAAACAGTTTATCTTAGTTTTTAAAATGGCATTTTAAAATGCTAATGTAACAACAGGGAACAAAGGAACAGAGGAAGTGTTATGTTGGATAAGACAGTGATCCATCTATTCTTAGTATCCGGTGTCCCACACTGGCCATTAACAGGAGTTCTTCTTTTGTCTATCTGATGTCTCCTGATTAAAGTTTTAAAACTCTGGTTCTATTTCTCTCCTGTTAAGTTTTATTACATTTATCTATTTATTTATTTATTTCATCATTACTGGCTATGCTTTCTGAAGCATTGCCAGAACAGAAACTCAACTGCATACTTTTTTTATTCCAACCTTGCTGGCTCTGAAGAGGCAGCAGTTGATGCTTTTCTCCAGCAGTCATATTTTGAAAATTTCTCTTGAATTGAAGGATTCTCTCTAGTTTCAGATACAGAGAGAAAACTTAAGAATGGGAATACTTGTAGAACTGAAATTTTCTTAACAGGGAAGAAATTTTTTTCCATGGAGCTGCTGCTGCTGCTTCCTTCCCAAGGTAACTGACATGAAAGGTCTGGCTGCCAATATGCAGACCTCCCAAGAACAAAAGAAAAGAAATCTCAGCAGTGTGTTTGCTGTCTAAACATCTGTGATATAGCTACAATCTTAAAAGCTGAAGAATTCACAGGAATTTTTTATATATTAGGCAGTTCCTTCTACAGGCTAGGTTTCTTACTTTTGCATGTGTTACTGGACTTAAGGTCCGAAATTATACTTATGAGTAATTCTGGCTGACAGCTACTTTATTTACCAAATGGAAATAAAGAGAAATTGATCTGACTGATGTGTTTTAGTGGGGGAAAATGTAGGTCAGTGTCACCTCTTCTGAGAGGCAGGTTTTCCATTTGAGTATCCTATTGAAAAAAAGTAGGCTTTACTGGTTTCAACAAATAATACTGAAAGTTCAAGCATATGCAAAATGGCACTTTTGAAATGGTAATTAAATTATTGGAATGAGGTAGTTCACTTTTTTCTTTATCTTCTCCAACAACCACCGTGTCTTTCTTTACTAACGCTAGCTGTAATAAAGATTAAGAGAGCATACCACAAAATAAAAAAAACTGTTTATAGACTTAGTTCTATCTTATTCTGTAAAACACAGAAATAGTTTTCTACTCAACTCCTCTTTAAATAGTCATACTCAGAGTTGAATAAAAAATTATTTTTTAAACTTGTAGGGAGGAATTATTTCTTATGTTCATTTTATCTAAGAACTTCTTTTCATTTTATAGGGATATTTCATATCACTAATATCTTATGAGGTCATTTCATCTGAATTTCCCACCATCGATTATTAATACATGAGTTCTGTTATACAGACCAGATAATATACCCCAAGCTGTTTTTTCACCAGGCTGCTGCTGCCTTTGGTCTCTATTCTATTGAATTCAAATCCTTTTAAGCTTTCTTTGTTCTTTTTTCTGATTTCCTCTCACACTTCCTCCGTATTGCTCTCTGTCCATTCTTCTTCACAGAAATGAGATGTAATGACCTAGATGCCCTACCTCTCCCTTTGACCCATCTCTCTTCGTCCCCAGCCAGTGCTGACTTTCTGTGGAGGCTTATACAGCTTAAGCATCTTGTTTCTCAGAGATTATCACACCTGTGATAGAAAATCATGCCATTTTTTTTAGTCTGCACTTTAGCTAGTACAAAGAAGACACAAGTCTAAAGAAAATAAAAAATATTTTCCCTGACTCCATTTCTTTATTGTTCTTGGTCTTCAAATTGTCCTTTTGTTCAAAGACCTCCAATTTGCCTCTGTTGAGAAAATTTCAGGCTAGCTCTATTCTCTTTTGGCTTCAAAATGTTTGCAAACACCAGAGTTTGTCTACAGTAGCTGAAATTTCACCAAGTTTACACCGAACACAGAAAAAACTCAACTCATTTTATAACCATTTCGATGCTTGCATGTATAAACGAGTATCAAGTATTACACATCACGTGGCTGATCTGGGAGAAGCCAGCAAGGCCCTGGGCGAGAACAGGGATTTCTCTCACCTTCCCTCCCCATCTCTTTCTCTCCTTATCTACTTTTTCTCTTCTCTGGATCCAAAAACACTGAGTGTTTTGTTGGGCTGTAATGTAGGCTTCCATGCACACATTGACTAAAATACTACCATGTCATCAGCGTGCCTGTTTCATTAATTTGTATGGACACTGAAACTTGATTTGTTAGGCCTTGTTTAAGCTCACTGTGTAAGTAATTTGCTTTTTGATCATCTGACTGGTTTTCTTAAGAAACTTAGTTTTTCTTGCTTGCTATCTGTGGATGTAGAAGCCAATCTACCTCAAGGGCAACTGCTGTGCTTACTCAGTACGATAATATTTTCTCTGGAATTAAGTTCTAGAAGAGTCAAGAATAATCACAGAAACTATGGATGTGAAGTTCAGAAACAAACTCCACTTTTTCATTTTGGTTTTATGGACATAAATTCAGTATTTCTGGAAAAGAGGCACAAAATGAGTATTATTTAGTATATTCTTTCCTGGGGAACTGAGGAAAGAAACTGTACTGACAGCAAATGCTACAGTCCATGTTTTTTGTTCCCAAAAGGTGATTAAACACGACAGTAACAGCAATGAGCTAAAAAAATTATATGAAAAGAAAAACAATTAGAAACATGAGATGTACATTAAAATACATTACACTTCTCTTATTTTCATTTTATGTACAGAATGCACAGGGTACATTAGGAAAACAGCTGCAGCTCGTTGCAAACATGATACGTCAGGAAAAATAGCCTATTCTTAACCTTTTATTAAAAGCTTCATATATAATCTGTATATATAAAAAAATATATTCTTGAGATTAGTTCATCATAATGGAATCTTTCTTCTCCCACATATGTCCACTTTTCCTTTATCCACCTATATTCCTTCTTTCTTGGTGTCCAGGAGAGAAGAGGAGAAGCATCAAAACACAAATTAGACAGATTTTAGAGGCTTGATGTTCCTTTAGAAAGAAACTCTTTTACAAAGTAATTATATTATTATTAATCTTTGCAGTCTGTAAACTTTAATTTGTTGAAAGATGCACATATTGTTTGAAAGAAAGGAAGATTTTAGGCAGAGTCAAATTTCCTATTTTAGGAAAGTATTTAATTAATTTTTAAGCTGTAATTGAGATCATTTTTTTCCTTGATAAATAAATAGACAGATAAATAAAATTATTAAAATTATCATCTTATATTTCCCAGTAAATACATCTTCAGCTTCTTACCCGGGAAGAGGGAGAGAAAATTTCAATTTCACATGTGCAATGGATGATATTCCAGTGTTTTGGATTCTTCAAAAAACTAAATATTTATATCTTACTCGTCAGAAATTATATAATCAGTAGCTTCAATATTCTAATTTCACACACTTCTTTTATTCCATAGGAGTTCCAGTGAGAACTACAGATTTGTCAGTCTTTTCATGCTTTATCCCATTGGTCAGTAACAAACAACTGTGTATGAAAGAACTGCATCCAATAGGCACAACCTGTAGAAATGACTTTTAACTTTATAACAACAGTCCTGAAACAGATTTTACAGAACAGGCTTATTGTCATGCTAAGGAAAATCACCCTCTATTTTGAATTAGCACATCTTTGGTATTGTTCAGTTACAAGTGAGTAATTATTATGGTAGTCTTCAAATTCTATTCTCTAATGTATTGGTAGCATGCATATTAGCAGTGTAAGAAAGAAAGGTAAGAAAGGTAAACTGCAAGAAAGATAAAATTTGGGAAAGGAAAATTGTGCCTGATTTCTTTGTGGAGCTGTAGCAAAAAAACTTATCTTTCCCAATTAAGATGAAGTGATTTGAGGGATCTTTCAAACCTTGAGGTATAGCAGTCTCAGTTTTATTTAGGATCTCCTAGGTAAGCAGACTGAGAATGACCTCTACCTTTTAGGAAAGTATAAAGATATTTTTTCTTTCACATAGAAAGGTTTCTTTTTCCCTCCCAGGTGATTTATTAAGAGTTGGTACAAAGATTTCAGTCTCCTGTGAAGCCTACTAATTTGTTCATGTTTGAACACACACAAGGATGTGATAACCTAATATTTTTAATGCAAAAATATGCAGAAAATGCACTTTAAAATACCACAGGGACACTTAATACAGCAAAAAGAAACTGGAAAGGCACATCTGCATTTTGTTTTTCTCACTTAAGCCACCCTTGGAAATGGTGGCTTGGATATTACCTGTGTTACATTCTGAATACCTTATACCTTGTTAGAGAAATTTGCCTCAGAGATTTTCCTCTGCATGCAGTCTGCCAGTACACAGGCCATTTTGAAAGCATCCTTTAAATAGTACCTTTTATACATTGCATATTTTTTATTATTAATGTCTTTCAGAGGATGGTTTGTGAACGCAGCTCTCTCTACTTTTCATGGACGGAACTACTATTCCTGGAGTTTTCAGCTCCAGCTGTGTCACAGAAGTCCAAAAATAAATGGATATACTGCAACCTGGTGAGGCTGTTATACTCCTGTGGTGCTCATTCTTTCTCCTCAGTGAGTTACACTAGTTCATCAGGTCTAGTCCAAGGGAAGTTCCACCCTGCTCTCATGTATTTGTAGAGAAAGGTTTTGAAGTAGTGGCCTCTTTCTTGGGAATGGGGAGGAAGCTTGTCTGTTCTTGTTAAGCATATAATAAAACGCATTGAAGATCCTTTCAAGTCTGCAGCAGTTCTGACATTGCATGGTGCCAGCACAGGCTATTCCTGCAAAGACCTAATTGTGAAGGAATGTGTAATCAATCTGTTCCTACAAATAAATGGAACAAAAATTATTCAGTGAAAAACACTGATTTTCCTCCCAAAACATACCCTCCTTTTTTCTCCTTCTTGCCCATTAGTCTGCATCTTGTACACATGAGAGTTAACAAGCCTCTAAATTAAACCACTGATGTATCATTTACACAGCTTTCCTTCTTCCAAGAAGCCTTCTATAAGCATTTTTGCTATTTTCTCCAAACAATGTAGCATCTCAGTGTGGATTTTCCCTATCAGGGGAAAGTAACAACACCTTGGAATAAAAGCAAAGCCACAGCCTCAAAAAAAAAAAAACCAGTTAGTGTCAGAAATGTAAAGAGAGTACATTAGATGTATCCTCCCAGTAGTTTAAAAAAAGGGGGGGAGGGTCTTAAATAATTTCAGCAAAAGCCAGCACAGGTAACTCCATTATCTGTAAGAGAGGGGCAGAGAAAGCAGATGGTACCCGTTGCCTTTGTAAAAAAAAATATGTGTTAAGTCACTTGTAATAAGCATCAGTAGCTAGAGTTAAAAAAAAATTAAAAAGTCAAGTTCCAACAAAAACTAATAACATCGTTAAAATTCAAAAAGTTGCTCCAGGGTTTTAAGATTTGTTAATAGAAAGTAAGGCATTATATATACTGTCAGCTCAGTGATTTGGCCTCAGCTTTATCTACTGCAAAGTAAGAGATCAGGATTAAAGAATAGCCAGAAGACTTGTGCCTGTGGGACCAGAAGGGATAAGAAGCCTCTGCCCTTCTGGACTCAGGGGAGGAAGGATATGCAGCCCACTTCTCTCTGGAGCACTCCCCAAGTAGATGTCTTGTTACAGCAATGACAATAGTAATTATAATCTCGAAGACGGCAGAAGAGCTGAAACAGCATGGGACAGTATGAAGAAAAGGAAGAATCCTCAGGAGCTATTGAGTACCCTCTGGAAGGCTGAGTGTATGTGGAAGACCTTAGTCTGCTTGCTTTAGAAGTTTCCCTTAACAGTGAATAGACAGTTTTAACACAGCAGGTATAAAAGCACGTGTTGTTGGAATCTAAGACAGCAGAAAGTAAAAAATGTGAATCATCATTAGTCATTATAAGAAAATAAAGGGATACATTCTGAATACAGATGAAGCCCTTGACAGAGGCAATGACAGCTACCAAAAAGACAACAGAGCTCTCAAGCCTTCCTTATAATGATGGCACTATGATTTGATTTTACATGAAGCATAGTCTGCTTGCTCCTCAGTTGTCATTTCTGAATCAGCTAGTGTCTGACACATTGCTGCTCCAACAAATAACTTATGATTGAGTTTATAAAAGGTTAAAGTTCTCTTTATTCATAGATCACAAAAGCAGAGCAGCAGTGAGAGACAGTAGTCACTATTCACATTCATTTCTTGAAATTGTGTCCCTAAAGTTGAACTGTGACACAGGCTTTTAACCAAGGATGTTGTTAGTACCCAGTCCTGGTAACTGTGCAAAGGTGTGCTGAACACATTCTCAGCTGCGCTGCTCCATGAAGAGCATGGAGGGGCATTATTCCCTCCAGCTCAGGAGCAACTCTACATCTCTGCAAGAAATATAATGATAAGTAGAAATACACTTGCCTACAGGAAGAAAAATGAAACAAACAAAACAAAAACAACAAAACCAAAAACTCTCAAACAAACAATAAAACCTCAAACAACCACCCTCCCCAAAAGCAGCATGTCTTTTTTCAGAATAAGGTAAGTATAGAACAAATGTATTCTGAAGTTGATTTTTAGAGAGAGTTGGGGCAGGTCACCAGGAAACATTTTCATATTGCTCCTTGCTAGCGTGTGCACTGACCCTTACATCAGATTCTCAGATGTAAATTAGACTGTAAGAAATTAGCTCCAAAATCTCATCTATTTCCTAGTGTAGTGATCACAAATCTTCGCAGGTTGGTCTTGCTGCTCCCACTCCCATCTGTCATGTTTTCCCCCCACTAATTTCTTGCCTTCCTTAACTCCTGCCTACGTAGAGGGATGAAGGATGACTTCCTGTCTTCCTCTGGGATCCAGCTCAGCTTTGGCCCCTCTCCAGTCTCTCCAGGACTCACAGTGCTGTCTTTTTCCACAGGCAAATAAAAAGCACAAACTGTAATGAAGTTTTTAACACTCCCAAGACAGTGACAGACACATCCTTTGTCAACAGACTTCAATGTGAAGGCTACAAAGAAATTGTGTAGGTATAATCTCTTTTAATAGGATCACAACATAAGACCAGAATGAATCATTAGGTTATTCTGTCTGACATCTCGTATATCACAAACCATTATAACTTAGACCATTCCACTTCATCCTATTTATGCCTTTACAGAGCTCAATAACTTGCATTGACTAAAACAATTTTTCTTGAAAGGTATCTGGAAGAAATAAAGAAATGTAGAATTTCTCACTTGTTTTGGTAGTTTGCTCCAACCATTAAAATCACTGTTAAACACAAAGCTTTATTTCTCGTTTGATTTTCCTTGCTGCAGCATCTTACTATCTGTTCTTTTTTTTTTTTTTTCTTTTTTTTCTGCAGGATTAAAAAGCCCTTAAGTATACAGGGTTCTCACAAAACGATATTTAAACACTGTAATCAAACTGCCTGTAAACCTTCTTTTTGACAGGTAAAACTGTCAGAACATCTCACTGGAGTACATCTCTCCCCACTGCTGAAACCATTCTTGTGGCTGTTTTCTGCCACAATTCCATTTTCTTAACATCTTCTTCAAAACAGACATAAAAGCAAACTGAATCCTACGCCAATATCAGGCTCCCCACTACAATATTCAGGAACAGCATGAAGACCTTAGGACAAAAAGACAGACATTGAGGCGTTATAGGTAGTGACCTCACAGCATGTAATGAAAGAGCCAAGGTTGTTTTACTGTTAAAGTGCAGGATAGGAATTCAAATGTCTGGGGTTTAGTTCTCATCATACTGAAGACTGTTATATAAATTAGGGTAATTATTTTTCAAAATTTTCTGATTTTGTTACACTAGATGTACTAAACTGCAAGTAGGGCCTTCTCAAGGGTGTTGCAACATCTAAATCTTTATAGTCTCTAAGTGCTTTGGGATCCCCATCTGGAAATCATTATTACAATTGACATTCATATACCTCACCACATTTTTGTTAATATGACATCAATGAAGGTATTTTAGAAAGCGTTACTAAAATCTCTGTAAAGTACTTTTTTGTAATCTAAAGTAATATTGAAGAGAGAGAGGAGTGTTTTCTGATTTCATGTCTGAAAATTAAAGATTTGAAAGGCAGAAACAGTTCTTAAGAAGATACTTCATTTTCCCCTTTAATAATGAAGTCCAATGTATTTATGCACCTCTACTCATTCAATATAATTCTTCTATGTGCACAGACAGAAATACATATTTATGTACAAAGTTTAATTCTAAGGTTGGGAGGAATAATGGAGCCTAATTTAATTATACTAGATATTTTTCCTAGAGGTGCATATTGATTTCACACTGTCAAACAAACTGCAAAATACATTATAACAAAACAATTAAAACTGCTTATAATTATTACAATTAACTCTCTGCTTCATACTAATGGAATGTTCAAGCATCCGAGAATTCCTGATTATCAGAAACTAATGGATGTTCAGAAGAGGATGTCATTTCTGTAGCAATTTGTTCTTGGCTGATTTAATGTTCCCTCAAAACAGTTTTCTGTTCCCAAATGTCTTATTTGTGGCTTTTTAAAGTAAAGGATCGTGGCAGTATTGTTTCAGTGCTGATTTTGTCTTCCAAAGGCTCAATTCTGTTGACTTCATTGTTACAACAGGAGCATATAATCCAAAATAAAAGAAGACTTGAGTTATTTCATACATTCACTTATTAAACAGAACTAGAGAATTCTCATTTACAGCAGTGTTAAATGTGAACAAATTCTACTGAAGTGTATAGAGTTTTGGCTGAAAGAAGTACACTGAAGGCTGGTCCATTTTATCTAGCTGTATTTCTGTGTCATGGGTGCTACTCTGGCTGAGCAAAACCTCTTTATTACACAGCTCTTGATCCCTGATGGTCTGCTGTAGCACTTGCGCTGCTGTTCCAGTGCCTAACCATGGCGCTGCAAGAACAAGTATCCAAATGGAGTTTAGCTATTCAAATCCAAACAGGGTTGGCAGTAGCCTTTTGATAGAAAGAGCAAGATGGGAACACCAAGGGACTCCAAGCTTACTTCTGTCCACACACATTTCTTGCACTTGCAATGCCAGCTGCACATCAATTAAATGTTGCCCTAAAATGGATTTTTTTTTTTCCTGCAGGCAGTCGTGTAGCTGATTCGGCAGCCCCTTTGTTGTGCCACTGTAAAAACTCATGATATAACAATTTACAAACTACTGTAATTTGCTTTATGAAATGCTGTTATGTACTTTTCAATAGGGAGCACTATGATCAAGGACGGCATCAATTCTATAGGACACCTGTTTTACAGAACAAAATTTCTCCAGTGACTAACATCTTGGGAAAACACATTTCTCAAAAGCTACAGTGTCTGCAAAAGCATGAGACAATTAAATTCCTCTTTGAGATTTGTATTTCCAGTATTCATTTTGTTCTTCAGAGAAATAATATAATTAACAGGGACAAGCAAGTAGTATTAATTATTTCTTCAAGATCACCTGTGGTTTTTTGTTTATTGAACTTACAGAAGAATATGGCTTGTGATGTAAAGGTCTTACAGTCTTTTACAAATAAACAACATAATTCAAATAAATGCCTTCACAGCATTCCCATAGAAAACAAAAGACAATGACTGAGAAGAAAAGCTTTATTTCCTTCATTAGACATGTTTAAGATGTAATATAGTCTGAGGAATAACGGTCCCTCTTTGAATTTTAAATAAAATTCTCAATAAACTGGGGCAGAATTTCCAAGGATTACTTTAAGACCTTTAATCTTTTTTTTAAAGCAGGAAATACATTAGTCCTTTGCTGATTTTTAAAGCAGGAAATACATCAGCGCTCTGCTGAATCAGGGCCTAAAAGAGCAATCCAGTCACACTCTGGGACAAAAATATCACAGTGTGTAAAATATCCATAATGTGATTAAAAAGAAAAAGGTCATTTTGAAGCTTCAAAAAAATTTAAGAGTTGAAGCTTTGAAATGTTTCCACACCTAGGGTAAGCGATATATAGCTTCACTAATATGTTCACCTAATAACACAGCTTAGCTAATTACATAGCTGGAAAAAACTGCATTGTATCACTAGAGACAGAGATAGGGAGCAGGTAAGTCCTTTCTGAAGTTAAATGGCAGAACAATAGTTCTTGTAAAACACCTATAAAATAGACATTCAAGTGCAGAGTACATTGCTGAGGGATGTATGCAAATGCCATCAATTGCATGCTGACCACTGAACTCACTTGTGTCTGTGGGAAAAAAAAAGGTAGCGAAAAGTAAGCAAGAGAAACATCAATAAAGATTAAGGGAAACCACAGAGACAGGCTGTACATTCGAAGCACAACACAGATGCCACAGCTAACAGAGACCATAAGCAGATGTCCTTATCATGCCATATCACAGAATCACAGAATCGTTATGGTTGGAAAGGACCTCCAGGGTCATCAAGTCCAACCTTCTCCTAGCATCTCTCTAACCACTACACCACTACACCATATCCTCTCTAACCACTACACCATATCCTCAAGCACATACTTCTATTACACATACCCAGAGAAGGAACCAAGTCAAGTATCTGAGCAGTTGTGGTAAGCTTTTAGTTTTGAGGGAGAACACTGAGCAGGGACAGATTTGGAAGCAACTGAGCAAAGAAATAACCTGTTGTTGGAGCCTGACTCTCCTCATTGGAAGAGACCTTTTTTTTGTGAATAAGCAGGGTGGCAAGAAATAAATACTTGCCTTTATCAGGAACTTCTCCTCCTAATGGGAAGATCCCAAAATATCCCAAACCTGGGTTTTTCCACTTAGATTACATGACAACATATTAGTGCCAAGAGACATAACACCTGATTAATTAGTGTGATCAATATCCCTGCATCTGCTATATTTGCTTAGAGTCCAGTGTGCCAAATGAGATCACCTTTCTGTGACACATAACATGTCTGGTTGTGTATTTGTGCTGCATTTAGCCAATAGAGCCTTGATTTTGACTACAGAGCTTCAGGTGATGTTACAATATAAAAAATTTTTTTCTATTTCAATTTAATTTTAAAATGGCAAAACAAAGTAAAATGCCAGTGGAAAATTAGAACATGCTATAAAGCTTCTGAAGAATTTTGGAGTACTCTGTGCTAGAGTGCAAAAAGCCTATTAACTGCTTTTTCTCAGAAGATAAATCTGGGCTCACACCTTTAGCAAATACATGGGAAGAGTTGAATTGTACTACAGTTTCTAGCTCAGTGTTCTTCTATTATTATTTTTTACTACATTCTCTTCCCTCCCACCCCTTTTTCAGACTCTATAGCCAGGCTGTCATAAAGAGTTGCTTAGAATGATTCACATTTTAAGAGTACTATGGATATGTAAAACATGACTTAGTCTTACTGAAAGAATTCAGATCAGAATGTAAAGCAGAGAAAATGCTCTTTTAAGCAGCTGTTGGGTTCACAGTAGCCTCCACTATCAAATTCCATTCTTGGACTTACTACTTCATGGAAATTGTACAAGCTACCACACAGGGCAAACAGATCCCCTAGTCTGCATTTTTCTCTGCTGAGGTCAATTAGACAGGACAGGAACCTGTTTGAGAGGGTCCATAGTAGGGTTACAAAGATGATCAGAGGGCTAGAACACCTCTTCTGTGAAGACAGGCTGAGAGAATAGGGCTTGTCCATGCTGGACAAGGAAGACCTTATTGCACCCTTCCAGTGTCTGAAGGAGACTGTCGCGGTCGCCTACAAGAAGGCTAGGGTGGGACTTTTTACAAGGGCCTGTAGTGATTGGACGAGGGCTAATCTGTAGATTTAGATTGGAAATTAGAAGAAAATTCTTCACTCTGATGGTGGTGAAACACTGGAACTCTTTGCCCAGGGAAGCTGTGCATGTGCCATCCTTAGAGGTGTTCAAGGCCAGGTTGGATAGGGCCTTGACCAACTTGGTCTAGTGGGAGGTGTCCCTGCCATGGCATGGAGGTTGGAACCAGATGAGGTCTCTTCCAACCCAAACCATTCTATGATTTGATTTTTTTTTTTTTTTTTTTTTGTCCCTGAAGAAACTTTCCCAAATATTCCCATGAATCAAAGACTGCAGATGTAAAGCATCACATGTCAGTTCTGACACCTCAGTACCATTCTTTAGACCTGAAGGTCATTATCACATTTAAGGGTCTGAAATGCACACAACACACGTTTCAATTCTGGTAATGTGACAAAGTAAACCAGGAATGAATGGATGAAGACTTACATCCTCACAGATCCCTGGAAGAACAGCAGGAGACATTGAAGGTAAACACAGTAACAACATGTTCCAGCCCTGGCCAAATTTCAGCTGGAAAATGAGAAAATGAGCACAAGGACCAGTTGAGGTCCCAGCTGAGTCATACGACACCATTAAGCACAGAGAAAACCTTTCTTTCCTAAAATCAAGACAGTTGAATCCAGGGTTATTAGCCAGGTTTTTAGTTCTTCATTGTTCACAGCAGAATGTCCATCCCCTAAAAACTCAAAACTGTTGGCAGGCTATGCTATGCTAAAAAGATTGCTAACTATCGGTAAGTGAGAAATACTCTTTAATTTGGGCATTTTATGAAGGACACAATAAAACTAAGTAAGACAGCTGAACGACTTCTTGCCTCCTGCAGTGAATTTTAAATACCTAGAGAAATAAAGGGCTGTCATCACTTCAAGCAGCTTATGGTCAGCCTTGTAGATGGGTTGAAGCAGCTTGCTGTGAGAGTGTGGGGCTGAGATGGAGAGTCAAACTCCAGCTTTTGGCTTCCCTGCTGAACAGAGGCTCAGACAGGTCACAGAGGTGAATTGCGCAGAGATTTTTATAGAGTGTTTGAAACAGAGAAGTATTTTCCTTTGTTCACTTTACTTCTGGAGGCACACAGAAAGCATATTTGTGTTACCAGTGGGAAAAAGACTTTATATTACAGGAGTGTTCATTTGCCATTTTTTTTGGTGACCAAAATATTGACAACTCACTGCAGAACAAATGTGGTGGATACAAGAGTAATCAAGCAGTGAGTGAATCTGATGGGTGCATTTCATATCTGAGACTTTTTTCCCCCTCTCTATCCCAGGCTGATGTAACTGTAAATTGTTTTAATTAATCTGCCATAGAATGTCATAGTCTAAATGCGTTCAAAAGATTTCAACACAATCCATAGCACATCACAAATATCACCTTCAGCCACACTCATTTCTGTCATCTTAAATCTGAGACATGCAGATAAGATGACAGATGTAGCATAAAATAATAAAATATAGTAGAAATCAATTATAGTCAAGCCATTTCTCTTCCTTAAGCAACATTTTTTATAAAAGAGAAATTACTACAACAAAAGTGACTGTAATTTCCTTAATGACTGAAAGATCTTCATATTTTCCCTAAAACCTAAATTTCACTTTTTCACTGTAAATGATAAATAAATTGTCTAGTTTTCCATGATTGCTATGGTTCATCACATTGGAAACTGTGCCACCTGCACTGAGAGATACATTCAGTAACTTATGTCCTAAACAATCAGATGTAATTAATATGATAGTCACAATTAATGTGATGTTTTCATATGTAAGATGAAACAGGCAGATGGAGACAAGAGTCTCACATGCACCTGGCACCAAATAATAGGAGCCTGGCAAGAGATTTTTTGCTTGACTTGCTATTTACATATTTGATTAGGTACTAAGAGATTTTTTGTGTGAGTAAACTATAGTCCAAGACATCCGATAGAAATTCCAGCACAGTAATCTTCCAATTTCAAATGTAAAATATACAGCACATGTAGCCCACCATATTCTTGTCTTAAGAAGGGAGTCAACCTTTTCAAGCCATGCAAAAAATACCATTCTCAGCAATGCAATAGACTACATAATTAGCAATAAGGATCTCTCAGGATAGTAGAAGTCCAATTAAGAAATGAAGCCCAGGCATTGAACATTATTTCTGACATTTTTTTCAAGACTTAAATCCCACCAATTTTTACTGGGGTAACGGCTATGCTACCAGTGTTAGTAAACATGGACTGCCATCCCAGCTGTTCTCCCTTTCCGAGAACAGCTTTCACAAACTTCTTCAGTACAAATTGTACCTTTAAGGAGGGTACCTGGCAGCCTGACTCTGTCTCATGCTGTTACCTTTCCAAGCCCACCTTACCTCAGAAAATTCAGATAGTGGACTAAGAAACAGTAACTCTGTCTTATTAATAATAGGTTAATTTTTTTAGTTTTCAAGATATAAGAAAAAAATTCTCTACATCCATCTCCTGCCTATATTTTGACTCTTTCATGAGAGAGGGTGTCTCACTCTCTCACTTTTAAACTATTCAACTTTTTAATGGAGTAATTAGCATTGGGTTAGAACAACACTCAGACTGACCCTTTACTTCTGTCAGTTTTCAGATAGAGGACTCAGGCTAAGATCCAGTCCTAGATACTAAGTAAGTTAGTCTGTTCTTTCATTAACATTTTCTTTGTTTTTATAATGACATTTTTTTTTCTAAATATTTTTTATACTGTTATGAAATATATGGCATTTACTGGTTCCAGTCTGCCTGGGCAAGTTCAGGTAGTGCAGTGGCAGTAGTCCATTATCTTCACTATTATGTGGCTGTTCTCCTTCACTTGCTGTAGCATCTCCAAACTTTATCAGTGATTATTCCCTCTTTTTTTTTGTTTTGTTTTGGGGAGATGGAGTCTGGGGGTAGTTGTTTGGGTTTCTTCAGTGGGTTTCTTGGTTGTGTTGTTTTGGTTTTTTTTCCCCATGGTTATTCTTCCAAACAGGAAGTAGATCAGTCTTAGATCAAGGACAGAAATGCAGCTCGTCAAATTTATTGTTATACATACAAGGGTTTTCTTATAAATTCATGTGAATTTGTATGAAATTTATTTCCTAATAGAAATTCTATGATAGTAGAGCCTTATATAAGGCACTATTATTAAAACCATTTTATCAAGTGTTTGTAAGTGGTGTAACTTTGAGCCAAGTGGTTTTGAGAGACTCATCTGAAATGAAGGAGAACCAAATAAAAGCACCTCTATAATTAAGGTTTTAAAGTCAAACTAGAAAATTTACAGGAGTTGCATTGAATATGGCAGAGACTTAGAATCTGACTAAGTCAAAATTACAGGAATTTTCTTCAGCTTTCATTATAAACAAAGCAGAGGAAACTTGGAGAAAGGTCCTCATCTAAATGGATGAAAAAAGTGTCTTCAAAAGTGAGAAAAGCAAGAAGGCTGCAAGAAAAGGAAAAAGAGTTTAATCTGTAGTGAGAGTTATATGTTACAGGTCAATATGTTTAGAGAAGAAGCAAGAACTACAAAAGCCAAGATAAATTAGCAATTAATATCCTTGCAAAGGATATTAAAGCAAATACCAAAAAGTTCCTTATCCACATAATTAAAAATAGATCAAGGAAAGAGATTAAATATAATCTAGATATAGCCCCAAAACCTGAATTAATATTTTGCCTCAGTTTTTAGTAAAGTTGAGGGCATTAAGTATACTAGAAGAGGAAAGCTATCTTATAGAATTCAGGGCCTATAAATATAAATTATCCTAAGTAGGATGCAAAAAACCTCACTAGATATTCAATGAACTCAGGTTGATGGACATGATAATTCCTATCAGAAAGATTATGTGATATCCTGGGTTATTCTAAGTCTTTCAGTGGAATGTGGCTTCTGTTCGAAGTCCATATAGTACCATTGCAGTTGTGAAAAGACAAATCTTACTTGGACGCTTATTGTTATGTATTTATTTAGAACTAATGTGAGAGAAAGAATGACTTAAGTCTTAAAGGTAAACAGAGCTCATAAAAATTGTGATAGCCAAGCTAACAAACTACCTAGATGTTCTTCATAGTTTATTTTAAATGATTATTAGACAAAAAAAAAAAGTGAAGGAGAAATGACCAATACAGACCTCAAAAAAGAACTTGATGTTGTAAATCATGCTAATAAAAATTAATACTATAGAGCACAAGGTCATGTAGTTTGAGATTAATAACAATACTTTGTGCTATGAGCTAGGATTTCCTCAGTTTGAAGGGATAAATGGGAAAGAACTGCATTCAGTTGATTTTAGGAAAGCTATGGGCCATGGAGGTGAAGCTGCTGCAAAACAGGCAAGGCAATAGGAAAATGAAGGATGGGGGGAGGCAACGCAAAGCCTAACTGTTTTTTTAAGAGACACACATATGACAATTGTCACTAGGAAAGAGCTGCCTCTATCAATTCAAAGGGTTACCTTTGGATTTTTATGCCACATGCTCCTAATATCTATTAATGTGACATCTAATAAAATTATATATCTTTCATTAAATTATAAACCTCATGTAGAATAATATTTGGATTTTATTAGAAATAAGAATACCATTCCAGATTATTCAGACAGACATTCACTCCTTGGAATGTCACTACTGGAACACAGATACCCTAATAACAATATATAAAAAGAACATGACACAAACACATGCACAAAAATAAAAAGAATATTTTGGCAATGGTGGAACATCCAAGGGCATGGGATTGATGATCATTTGTCTTTTGACTATATCTTATCCATAGTTTCTCATAGATTAATATTTATATACAGTATGAAGCATAGTGACATCCTTATAAATAATAATTTGACTAGCCTCATAGCTTTGGATGAGCTTTCTGGAAAAAAAAAAACCCAAACCATAAGGACACAATCTCTGCTGCAAAGTTTTGAACTCAAGCTTCAATTANAGGGATAAATGGGAAAGAACTGCATTCAGTTGATTTTAGGAAAGCTATGGGCCATGGAGGTGAAGCTGCTGCAAAACAGGCAAGGCAATAGGAAAATGAAGGATGGGGGGAGGCAACGCAAAGCCTAACTGTTTTTTTAAGAGATACACATATGACAATTGATATGACTATTTTCACATTCCACAGCTGACTGCATATTTCAAGAAAATTAAAGAAGAAATTCACTTTTAGAGCACACAGAACTCAAAACAGGGCTTAACAGCACTTGACTGAACAAAAGGGAGACAGAGTCTACCCAAGTCCAAATAAAAAACCATGAAACAGAGTGAGCTGCAGTGTAATTATTTTCTCAGAAATAATTTATAAGTTAACATTTTTCATTGACAGACCCTCCCAGGTGTAACCCAGTAAGGAACATTTTCTTAAAACATACACCCAAGGGCTCTTTCAATTTCTGGAATATGAAACTGGAAAAAGTGAAAAAGCTTCCAAATTTTTTCATCTCTTAGGCTGTTGCCTCTAGTTGGTAGATGCCAAGGGCACATTTGATGATTACATGATTTCATTGGCCAGAAAATACTCCATATTTTGATGAAGTTTTGAAAAGGAAAGAATATTTGGTATTCTGCACAGAATATTATAAAACCTTAGAAGCACCAATTGAACAACCACAAGAAATGTCATGTAAGGTTTCTTTTCAGAAAAATCAGGCCTACTTACCGATGTTTAGTCACCATACCTTCCAATTCTTCTATAAACATAGTCTAGTAAAACTGCTTTTAAGAAGAATTATTGTTTTCCAGTCAGCATGACACAACCCCATATCTACAAGCATCTAATTAAAAAACATATGGAGATTCTCAACTATTTTAGGGACCGACATGACTATGATAAGAAAATTTTGATATAATTTTTTACAGTTTTTCAATGCAAAAATGACTGGTTTCTTTTCTATTATTCTGAAAGTTTCTTTATTCAAACCAATTTGTTTATGTATTTGGATAAAATAAGTAATTTATGTCTCTCAAGAAGAGTTCCTACAGCTTTTACAGGCTTCCATGGATTAATCATATGCTACCTTTATTTGTAGCAAGATTTTACTGAAAATTAAATTGATCTACAGGGTTTCTCACATTAGCAATTTGCCAAGCAAGGATATCATCAGTACTCATATGAATGAATGAAAGCATAATAACATCCTTTAGAGACAACACACTATCTCTAACTCCAAATTAAACAATTAGATTATATGCCTTAATGACATGACAGAAGAATATACCTTCAAATTCTTATTTTAAAAATTATATTATTAAATTAAATAAATCTACTGTGATATCACCACAGGTGTCCTTTTCCTATGAACCTCACTGCTAAATAGTTATTTCAGTGATTCAAATATCTGGAATAATCCACTACACTTACATGATGAACCATTCAAAGTGACTTCATGCCTCCTGTCAGAAACTCCAAAGCTGGTACTTAAAAAGTGACAAAAACTTTTCTTGTTTGATTTGGCAGAAGTGATCCCATTAAGATCTCCTTCTTTCTGAGGCTTTATATTCTCTGACACTATTGCCAGAATGCTCTAAAGTGAAAATCAATGCCAGTTGTAGCACTTTAAAAGAAAGAGCAAAAAGAGAGAAATTCTAAAAATTAAAAATCATGGGGTTTATATCCCACCAAAATTTTGTAACTGGTTATGCCTGTTTTCCTATACCTGAGACTGGTTATGGATTACTAAAACTACTGATTATATAAAGCTAAACAATTAACTGTTAAATCCCTTTCAGTTAGAAGCATTGGAGTTTCTTTCTCCCATTCAACCCAATCTGCGAAGGCTCACATTTACTGCAAATCAAATAAAATTTGACTGTAGGGTAAAAACCTGTAATCATGGCCCCAGGAGAGTCAGTGGGAATTTTGTCTTTGATTTCAATGGGGTCCATATCTCACCTATAATCACAGTGCTTGGGGAGGAGGGGGCATAAGAAATACTGTCAGGTGACTTCTTAATACCACTTTGCAGTATACATGCTGTAAAGGATCTTGCCACACACAAGAAAACTCTAATTTTACAAGATGACATGAACACAGGTCAGAGATTATTCATGTTCTTTTCACACACGTAATACTGCTGACTTTTCCTTAATTGGAGTAAAGGTCTGATTATCCCCAGAGACACCTCAATGTGCTTCTTTAGAGGAGACTTTAATCCCTCTGCTGATCCATCATTTCTTGGGTCTCTTTCACTTGACAAGGCCTTGACCAAAGCCATACTCCAAAATTCTTTAATCAAGAGCATGTAATTGATTGCTCATGAACAGCTCTAAGACCTGTGCTCCCACCAATGAACCATAGGTCATGAATCTTGGCATCATAGCTTGATTGCAGCCAAAAAACTCTCAGATCACTTTTCAGATCAACACATAGGCAGACACACTACTTACACTGCATACGCGTAATTATCATCTGTTATAATAAAATCCATCTGACCTTGACTGTGTGCTAGCTGAAGTGTGCATACAGCACAAATGTGGAAACAATGAGCATAAGCTCCTTCTTTGCCTTCAGGATAATGGATTTATTTCTACGCTCTGGGTAGAAGGTACTCATCCAGGAAAGCAAAGGGGAAATCCCAAATTGTAGCTGCCTTCTTCCTCTGCCAGAGGTGGATTCTAACTCCTCTCCCACAGAGCACTTCTAGTGCTTGTTTGGTCATGAATGCTATTAGAAGCAGAAGAATAAATCTTTAAAATAAATATAGTGTTTACAATCACCTTCTGTCTCTGGGCTGAAAATGTTCATCATGGAGTTTAATTTTCATTTTTTCACTTCCAAATTTTCCCACTGTTCCACAAAGTTTTCTGGATTTTCTCCTTTAAAGTTAGTACTCATAAGTAGATATTGTAGAATGGGTTTAAATGACCCATTAGCAGGAAGAGGAAAAACTCTTTGAACATAACCCTACCTGGTTTTGAAATGTATACTATATTTGTGGCTTTTGTCTGCTTGTTTGTTTTAACCAGTTGATGTTATAATACAGAAGTGCATGCTATTACTATACATATGGTCATATAAAAGGAACAGTTTTCAAATATGAAACTGAGCATTCACTGTATAGATGTTAAGTATTTTTCTGTGGTAGTTACACTTTCATTCTCATTGATCTTAATTCTATTCATAATTATATTTTTGTTGAAAGACATGCTTGTCACCGACTGTGTAGTGCATGTAATGCCCCTTCAACCTGTAGTGCTTGATAAAAATAAAAAATAAGTT
>VZZY01009859.1:0-42817 GCA_013400335.1 Eurystomus gularis | reverse complement strand
GTTGTTAATATATTTGTGAAAACTCTTTCTGTTGTCTCTTACAGTGGTGGCCAGGCTGAGTTCTAGCTGAGCTTTTACCTTCCTGATGTTCTTTCTAAATGACCTAACAAATTCCCTATACTCTTNACTAAATCCCTATACTCTTCTTGAGTAGCCTGCCCCTTCTTCGAAAGGTGGTAGACTCTCTTCTTTCTCCTAAGACCCAGCAAAAGCTCTGTGTTCAGCCAGGCCGGTCATTTTCCCTGCCAGTTTGTCTTATGACACAGGGGAACAGCCTGCTCCTGAGTCTTTAAGAGTTCCTTCTTGAAAAAAGTCCAGCCTTCCTGGACCCCTTTGCCCTCTAGGACTGTACCCCAAGGGACTTTCTCAACCACTATTCTAAAGAGGTTGAAGTCTGCCCTTCAGAAGTCCATGGTAATAGTTTTGCTGCCCCCCCTCCCCCCGCCCCCCCCCTTCTTACTTGGCCAAGGATTGAGGACTGTATCATTTAGCGGTCGCTAAGCCCAAGATGGACTCCAACCACAACATCACCCACCAGTCCTTCTCTGTTTGTAAACAACCAGTCTAGCAAGGCACCTCTTGTATTGAGGTGCCCAAAACGGGACACAATACTCCAGGTGTGGCGTTACCAGTGCTGAGTATAGGGGGACAATCACCTCCCTACTTCTGCTGGTCACACTATGAAATCATACCTCCTTCTACTCCCACAAATTGTCAAAAACTTTTCTAGTGATGCTATCATTAACTCAGTTCCGCTTGTACTATCTTTCGAGACATAATGAAATAACTAAAGATTCAGTAATCTATGGATTTTTTAACATTATATTAGATTCCTAACATACAGGATCTTAGGACATTAAAATTAATTTGTCAGGAAGCCGTCTAAAAAGACTTCAACAATCTTTCCCGAACTTGAATTTTGCCCTCATTTTCATCTTTTGATGCAAATGCCTCAGGTATAGGCTAGTCAAAGAATATAAGCTTTATATAAGCTTATTAATAGAAGCTTTATTGTGAACAAAATAGTTAGAAGTAACAGTGTATTTTTTTAAACTAAATAGATATTGGATAAACACCAATAAGATTTCTACATGGAGATAGTTATGCTGTGGAAACTACATCATTCACTACTGTGTAGAGATCCTGACTGGAGATGTCTCTACTGGAAGACACTTCTGTACAAATTTCTCAGATGGCACTCATAGCTTTGTTCTGGGGATCAGGCAGTTGCTGTAGACAGAGCCTACAAGTTCTAGCCCCTATCAGTTCAGTAGGTTTGCATTGCACTACTTTTCATTTGTGAAATGTAAAACAGCAGGACAAGTTACAAAAAAGCTCAACAAATGATAGAAATTAAAAGATGGGACAAAACCAGGATACTACATGGAAGAGTGTTTGTGTGGGTTTAATTAACATTCTTTAACATAAAAGTGGAGTTAAAACATCAGGCAACATTAATATGTCCAATATCTCTTCCATATGCTATTTCAGCTTTTAAACAATGGATGTGACAATCTGTTCAGACACAGCATATGGTTCAGTGTAAATACAATGCTTGAAGCAAAGCTGTAAACTTACAATTTCTCTTTGAAGTGAACAATGTGAACAATTTGTAAGTGAATCAGATACTTACATATTCTGTGAGAGTTTCTGAGCAGCCCTCCATGTTTAGATCCAAAGTCAACACTCCCACAAAGCTTGATCATTCTATCAGAGAGGAAAATCGTGGGCTCTTCAGTCATCTAGATTGTGTTATCTTGTTTGGGAACAAAGTGCTGAATGAACCTATCTGCATGACAGTGTAGGAGCATCTTGGTCTTCTTCAAGATAATGACAAACTCCAAATGATGTTAACATAGGATGGGTTTAATCTTCAATTTTATAAAACCTTATTTGCTGAATTTTATATTCCAAAATTCCAGGGCTATATTTATTCCTTACCCAGAACACGTCCCTCAGGAATGTCCTGATGATGAACACTAAATAAGCAAATACATTGCAACATGAACAATGTAGTATAACCATGCTTAAACAGAAATAAATAGAAACAAACTAGCATAAGTAGGGACATGCACTCCTGTATTCTAATGGTCTTCTTACTCTTTTCTTTTGCTATTCATTTTAAAGAATGAGGCCTTTGGGAAGGAGCTCTTTTCTCATTTGTGTATCCCATATAGTATTATATGACCAAGGTATGTTGCCCATCAGGCAGTCCTGAAATGAAACTAATAATGAATAATGAGCCAAAATTTCTGTATATTTACATGCTAAAACAAAAGCAGTCTTTTTTTCAGGCCCCAATAAAACTGTGAATTGTTCAGGATTCTATATTTTGCTTTAGTTTTCCCACTATAGTAGGGTAAAATGTCCAGGGATACAGATTAGTACACATGTGGAAGCACTGAAATATAATTTATTTTTAAGGCAACCACCTTAGTTTTTGTAATTCACTTAGGAATCTGTGTAAAGATTTTGCACGCATTAAAATATTTTTTCACATTTCATTCAACCCACAGAGGGACAATCAGCTTCAGGTTTCAGCTATGATTCAGCCTTGATCATAGCACATTATTATGCCCACACAACCGTCATTTGCTTTTCTTTCTCAGCTAGAGATGATTGGGTTGCTTGCAGCTTTCTTAATTAAAAATCTGCTTATTTTGACTGGGCTTAGGTTAAGAAGATTAAAAGATATGTTGAAAACACAATTTATGACAGATGAGAAGCTCAACGTGAGCCATCAGTGTACACTTGCAGCCCAGAAAGCCAATTGTATCTTAGGCTGCATCAAGAGAAGCGTGGCCAGCAGGTTGAGGGAGTTGATTCTCCCCCTCTACTCCACTCTCGTGAGACCCCACCTGGAATACTGTGTCCAGTTCTGGAGCCCCTATCAGAAGAAATATATGGATGTGGCGGAAGATGTCCAAAGAAGGGCCAAGAGGATGATCAGAGGGCTGGAGCACCTCTCCTATGAAGACAGACTGAGAGAGTTGGGGTTATTCAGTCTGGAGAAGAGAAGGCTCTGAAAGGGCCTTATTGTGGCCTTCCAGTATTTTAAGGGGGCCTACAAGAAAGCTGATGAGGGACTTTTTAGGATGTTGGGTAGTCGTAGGAGTAGGGGCAATGGATCAAAACTAGAGGTGGGTAGATTCAGATTAGACATTAGGAAGAAGTTCTTCACTGTGAGGGTAGTGAGATACTGGAACAGGTTGCCCAGAGAGGTGGTGGAAGCCCTATCCCTGGAAGTTTTTTAAGGCCAGGCTGGATGGGGCTCTGAGCAACCGATCTAGTGGGAGGTGTTCCTGCCCATGGCAGCAGAGTTGGAACTAGATGATCTTTGAGGTCCCTTCCCACCCTGCCAATGCTGATTCTATGATTCTAAACATCCTATGGATGTTTCTAAAACTCAAAAGAGTATTTATGGAGATCCATGGGCTTAAACTATGCTTAATTTTGGGGTGCAAGAAAAAAAAGAAAAGTCAGAGATTGATATAACCAATTTTCAGTTGTTTTCTGTTGAAAGATGATTTTGAGCTTTGGGACTTTGTAGATGCTAAGTGCTTCAGATCATTCCATCAATCAGAAACATTCTTCTGGTCATATTGAAGTTTTACCTATTTAAGAATCTCACATGTGAGGAAACAGAGTATTATCCACGGAAAAAGAAAATACAATCCAAGTGAGCAGAAGGGCCTTCAGGACAATAAATTGCCAAGCATCTTCTGATTTTTGTTGATTTTAGCCAGTAAAGGCTCAGTTGTACTCTGAAAGAAATATGTTAAAATAATGATGAATTTAAGTGTACATCAGCACCATGTTTCATTTAAAAAAAAAGTCAGTATAAAGAACTATATAATGAGTTTGCTACTCTCAGGCTGGTGATTAATGAACTCATGTAACACTGCTGAAAGTGGTTCATCTCAACAGTGAATGTATGTATATAATAACTTCTAGTTAATCCCTTAATATATTAGACACAGAATATTAAGCTAGATGGAAATTGCTGAAAATTTTAGAAGGAAATGAGTGCATTTATTCACTTTATGGAACACTAAATCTGTGAAAGCTAATTCTTTTAAAAATATATTAAATATTCTTTAATTCCTAACAGGGGAAAAAAAAAAGCTACATGTTAATTCTAATCTTTCTGTTTCTTTCACATCTGGCTTCCAAAACACTATCAGTAACAGAAAACTTTTTGTCAAAATTTGTCTTTCGTATGAAAATTTCAAGTCTCCTGGAAAACCTCTTTACTCTAAGACACCTCAGAACTACTCTGATAGGACCAGGTCCAATGATATGTACATCCAGTTATTGAAAATATGTCATGTACCATAACTGTAAAGCTAAATGAGGACTAAAAACTATTTTAAATTGAAAATTATTTATGTTAAGTTGTTTGCATCTGGCTGTCATAATGATACAAAAAATATTAACACTGCAATTTTCACAACTTTCATGAGATGTACAAGTGCAGTTCCCATAATTTTTACATTTTTCCTGTGGATTTCACCATTTCACAGAATTAGAATAAAGAGAATAGTAAATATATGGATATCGCAAAGCAAACACACTTTATGACATTTAAAAAAAATACCTAAGCTGCTGAGGTATTTCTTATTTTCTTCAGACTTGGCTACATAAATGCCTTCAAAAATGTGTCTTCGAGTTGCTTAGGTCATTTTTAACATTTAATTTTCCATTTTTCCATTTTGCATTACAAATCAATCTTTTAAGAAATAACCAATAGGTAAAGCAATCCCAACTCTAACAGAAAAATAAACAAAATTATCCTTCTCAAAGTCTTCAGAAAACCCTCTCCCCACACTTCAGAGTAATCACAGCAGTTTATATCCTTCCTGTAATCACTACCTCATATTTTCATATTAGCAAAGTTGAGTTGTACCACAGAGTCAATCTTTATTTTGAAAATCTTTGCAGTATCCTGATACCACATTCAGATCAAAATAATTGGAATAAAAGCTAGTATTCCCAATATAATAGGAGAATTCATTTCTTTTTGAAACTATGGCATATCTCAAACCAGTTTTCCTGGCCAGCTTTGAATATAGCTTTTAGGAATTCCTCTGACTGCAAGAAAACATTCAACATATAACAGAAGTCAAATTATAGGCTGTATATCAAAAATGTCAATGAATAGATATGTTTTAGATAGAGCTGTTCTACAAAATTAAGACACAGTGTGTTATATTTACTGGAAGCATATGTTTATGTTTTCTTCCAGCACTGGAAGAAAAGTTCAGGAGATTCAGATAACAGCTCGCTCTTCTCTTGTAATGAATGGTTGAATCATTTTTTGATGTTGTGGTTTTTTTCCATGGCTGTTCACTCAGAAAATTATGCTACTTGCAACAATATATAAGTAGGAGAGGCTTTGTGGCTGACTGCCACAAATTCTTTTACTTTATCATAATATTAGCATGGGCAAAATTAATGCTCCTTTATTTCAAGCTCCAAGACAAACAGCCTTGTATTGGCAAGTATTTAAATAAAAAAAATGATAGATTACACTCCTATTGTAATTCTTTGAAGTGAATTAAAACTTTATCTGAAAAAAGACCACAGATTTTGACAACTGCCTGTATCCAATTACTCGTACAATGTCACAAACTTCCATTTCATGGAAAAGTGTACTGCAAAAGATACTTCACTGATAAATTTTAACTTCTCTAGATGATTTATTCTACTTAATGTAAGCTTGATTGTGTCTTAGAATGTAAGATATTCCATACCTATTTGATAATAAAATAGGTATTGTTAGTCACACAGTGAAACATATAGCCAGCTTTTCTTCTTTACTTGATTACTTTGTGTTTTATTCAGAGGTAATCTTCCTAGAACAGCCATAACAGAAGGATATGTGTGACTATCTTTGGTTCTTACTGCTTACAGCCTGGTGTATTATTTTAAAGCAAAGTGGATGGCAGTTTGTTTTAGTGTTCTGAGCTATGAGTTACAGCAGTCAGAAAGCTGTTGAATACTTGATGTATCTGCTTGTTTTATGAGCATTACCTCTGGCATCAAGATAAAGGTTAACTGACTGTAGTAACAGCTTAAACCACTGTTGTTAACACAAGCGTAATAAGATGCTTGTAAGAAACTCAAAGCTCATCAGGCTTTTAAGGTGTAAGTCTGCTTGTTCTTTTTCTTCCAGTATATAATTCATACTTGCTAAGGGTTAGGGCTGGCCTGGCCAATAGACAAATGACAGACACTCTCTATTAACCCCTCTCCCTTCCAAAAAGGAAGAGAAAGGGAACAAGAGAAAGAGACTTACGGACTGGAAAAGAAAATAAAAGCAGTTTTAATAAATAATGAAAATAATTAAATATATACAAAACCAATATTGAACTCAATCACCCTGATGGTCATTATGTCACTGTCATCACTGATGCTGCGGGCATGTGATCCTTGTGATCACTTTATACCCAATATGACATATATGGGATGGAATAGCTTGTTGGTCAGTTCAGAGTCACCTGTCCTGTCTGCTTCTCCCCAGAGATGTGACCTTTTACTTTATGGCACTCCATGTTGTACACAAGATTTAGTAGTAACCTTAGTCTGCACAGGAGCAAGTATAAGCAAGAGCTTTTCCACATAGTAAACCTTGATAGTAACTATAAACATCACAAGTTGTCTAGAAGCAGACACTGTCTTCAGAAATATGCTGTTAACTTCAGAAAGTGCAGTTAGTTAGAAGAGACTTAGTTAAAAAATAAAATCACTGTACAGAACTAGTTCCATTCTAGCTCAGACAAGGACAATAGTTATGATATACTGACAATATTTTTGAATCTTAAATATTTTTGATGTCTATGGAACTTGGTTGCTTCTTTTTTTGCAAACTGACCTTCATGATTTCTATTTGTTTTGTTTTGGTTTTTTTTTGGGTTTTGTTTGTTTGTTTGTTTGTTGTTTTGTTTTGTTTTTTTTTTGTTTTTGTTATTGCTTTTTTGTGTTTTTCTTTTTTTTTTTTTAAATCTATCATCTCTTGTATTTGGAATGTATCTGAGTCATAGAAAACTATATAGATAGATATAACTGTGGTCAAATGGGTGACAAATGCCTTGGTAGGAGGAAGTTGAAAACTATGTCAGATATCCCATGTTATCTCAATTGGCATTAAAGAAACATCTGGGGCAAAAGATTTTAGTCCAGGCTCTAGCTTAATGGTTATGGAACACGAAGAAAATTCTGCAGTCTTCTCATGAGTCTGTCTCCACATTCTACATTAAATATTAAAAAAACAAAGAAACCCACAACAACAAAACCCAAACAAACAAAACAACTTAAACTTCCTTTATTTTGCACAGTGGAGTTTAGAGCCAATGGAAAGTTAGGTCTGAATTCTCTCAAAGAGGGAAGAGAACAGAAACTAGGAATGACGCTTTTTGGATAAGTGCTCCAAACTGTAGGAGTGGATGACAATGAGGAGTCAGTGAACAGCCCTCTACAATTTGTCAGATAGAACTTCAGGTGTGATTTCAGGATGCTTTTAGATCAATAGATAGACAAATAGATGTCTGCTTGTATATCTATCTGTTTTTTGCAAGTGAACACTAGTTTCCTTGAATGTCTCTAACAGCTGCTAGTGAGCTCCAAAATTATTATATTGTGGATAAATCTGAGCCTGTACGATAAATCCTTCCTCTCCATTTTTCTTAAAAATACATATTTTTCCAGTCCCTTTTATAATGTATTCGGTTTAGTTATTCTTAGAAACAAAGAATGAACTAATTCTCAAGTTAGCAGAGAACATATTCTGTCATAGTTGGCCTCATACAGTAACAATAGCCACACAGCAAACTAGCAATTATTCTTAAGAATGCACGTATTCAGATATTACTTCAGGACAGTTTCTTATACTATGCCATTACGCATACATATTTGGATCTAAATGGATAGGAATTAGAAAACAAATACATTCCAAAATGTATTAGCAACCAGTGCCAACCCTGTGTCTTGGTTTTCTTGGGTATGTTTTCTTTTTCTGCTTGGACACACTTCCCAACAATTCTCCTTTTCTCTTCCCATCAGGAATTCAGCCATTGGTTAGGTTTTTTGAATGCCAGGGCATGGCAGCAGAAGCAGCAGAACCAATTTTGATTGTACTCACTGATCTGTGCCCATTTCACGGTCCTGGATAATCTGCATAATGCATGTGCTGTATCTGTCACGTCAGGAATAATTGTAGATCTGCTGTAGGGTAAAGTAAAAATACACAGGAGGCCTGACAGTAAAACACAAACCCTCTGAACGTATTATAATGAGTTAGCAGTCTTTTTGAAGTGTTCTGGATGTGTTGAATCGTTACAAATGTACTACACAATGAGTGAGCTCATATTTCTATTCAAAGACAGAAATATTGACAACTTAAAAATAGCGACTGCTCAGTTTAAATTAACATTGTGTACATGTGCAGATATGTATGTGTGTGCATGTGGACCACATCTAAAGCATATGATCTATGTTGTCCCTTATTCCAGTTCCATGGAGCTATATTCCAGTTTGTTACATAGTAAGTTTGATTTATTGAGCTTTGAGTTATTGGAGGTCTGTGTATGCAAAGGTTTTTTTAAATTGCCATTCTTTGCAAGACTATATCTGCTTTCCTTTTAAAAATTATATTTAAAGGAAGTTCTAGTTGTCACTGATGATTGTGGACATTAAAGCCTTTTCAGTATCTATCTAGAATTTTTTTTAAATTTTCCATAATTTTCATATTTATGTCTGTCTAGTGATCATATAAATTAAGTATAAAAATATAAATTTATTTAAGAACATTCTGTTATATCTGTGGGCATTTTTTCTTATTTTTAGATCTCAGTAAATATTTGTTAATAAATAATTTCAGGTGTTGTGGTTTTTTTGTTGTTTTTTTTTTCTAGAGGAAAAGTCCTATTACATTGATCTCAGAAAAGCAAAAAGGAGAGAGAGAAGTTGCATTATTTATTTTAAAAAAACAACCAAAAAAGCCTTTTATTGCCTTAGTTTTTTAGTCTTCTTGAATGAAAGGCATCTACTTCAGTGCATAAAGATAGACATAATTTTAAATGCTCCGTTATACAAGGGTGTTAATAATGATGCCTAATTGCTGGCATCATACCCTGTCACTGCTTAAGTCAATGATTGTTTTGTCATGGGTCAGTGAAGTCCTGACTTCAAGACTCATCTCTCACCCCTTGGTCTAGCTCTCAGGGATTCACACATGAATACAATTAGCTTGAGGATAACAGGAAAACTTGTTTTTAAAAAACATCTGAAACTGGAGATGACAGTCTTTGATTTTGCTCAAATGCCCCTGACAATATTAAAGTAAGCTGGCAAAACTGGCTAAGTGTCCAAACACCTTTCCATTGACCATTGAAGGTGGTATATAGAACAATGAGGTCCTGTTTTGCTCATCTATTTTACCAGCCCAGAACAGCAAGATGCAGCCATGGTGTCTAGGAATTAGTCTGCTGCTCCATCTTTCCTTGAAAACATGAGTGCAGAAAAAGAGGAAATGACAAACACTTATTTTAACAGGTTCTGCATAGATAGTTGACCTCTCAAAAGTCTGAAATCCCATTTAGTTTCTGATTATTTCCCTTCTCCTCTTCTGTTTAAATTATGGCCAAAGGCTTTGTTCAGTTCAAAATGTCTTCTTCAATTTGCAGATTTCCACAGGGTACCTGCTTTGACATAATCATATTTTTTAATTGAAATATTTTCAATATAAACCCTATTTTTCAAGGATTTATTTAGCCATCTGCAATTTGCATTAGATTTTATCCTGGTACAAATGCTTATTTGCCTACTATTATTCATCTCTGTGTCTATATGTACAAATCCAGAACACATGTTTGTACAGCATTGAAAAGGGGTGCACATTTATAAAATAACTATGTGCAAAAATATTTGAAATATAATAGTTTTGGTAATTGTTTTAGGTATTTCAGAGTACATTTCTCCTCTCACATTACTCTGTACATGATTTTTTAACTGAATAAATGAGAATTACAAGGTTAAAATCCATTAAGCCTGTAAAAATAGTGACTTAAACCCTTTCTGGAAAATTTTTTATTGATACAAATGATGTTCCAAAAATAAGAAAGGAAATTAGAGTAAATTCCACTTGATTTATATTTAGGCAAATGTTACAGACAGAACAGACCCTTGCTTTCTACTTTTCTTTTCTTTTTTTTTTTTTTTTTCATTTGAGAATAGGGTCTTTGGCCTTCATGAGAAAATGTGAAAAACTATCAACAGAATCTTATCTTGATGAATTTTTCCGTTAATTTCCAGCATATTTCCAATTATGTCCAGTAGCATTATTTCAGTCATATATTTTGTTTGATCTTCCCCTCTAATTGGTTGAGAGTGAGGAATATGAATTTATAAATACAGGTCTTCATTATGGTTTATGATGAAAGGTAAGGAGCCTAAAAATGCGTCTTTAGGCTCATATAAAAGAGTCCCCAGGAACTGAAAGGAATATTAAGTGAAGCATGGATCTGTGGATTCAGCAGGCCTCCTTGCAATCTGTTTACTTATGTGGATGCAGGCATCCAGTTCCTGTGTGTGCTTTCTGAGCTGGCTGGATTTGCATCTTGAAGGCCCTTAGGCATGACTTTCAGAAATACACAGGAGCTTAGTCAACTCAGCTATATTCAGAAATGTCTGGAGGTTTCTCCAGTGTGCTTGGAGGCAGCACAAACTGCTTGAGTCTTCCTGCGTAAACATGAACATGGAGGAGTAAATTCATTCAAAAGGCTACCTTGGACTTTCATCTTCTCTGTAGAAGTCATTCCTTACTTTGTTAAATTCTTTCATTACCTCATAATTGTAAGCATAACCAGCTGGTCAAAAAAGGTGATTATCCCACTGTATTCAGCACTGGTGTGGCCCCACTTTAAATACTGTGCGCAGTTCTCGGCCCCACAATTTAAGAAGGATGTGAAGGTCCTTGAATGCACCCAGATGAGGACAATGAAGCTGGTGAATGGGCTGGAAGATCCTATAAGAATTGGCTGAAGTTTGTCTAATTTGGAGAAAAGGAGACTAACAGGTGACCTCATGGCTCTCTACAGCTTCCTGAGGTGGGGAAGTGGAGAAGGAGGTGCTGATCTCTTCTCCGTTGTGTCCAGTGATAAGACACAAGGGAATGGCCCAAAGCTGTGCCAGGAACGGTTTAGACTGGACATTAGGAAGCGTTTCTTTACTGAGAGGGTGACCAAACACTGAAACAGGGTTCCTAGAGAGGTGGTTGATGTCCCAAGCCTATCAGTGTTAAGAGGCATTTGGACAATACTCTTAATTAACATGCTTTTAACATGTTTAAAGTCCCTTCCAACCGAAATAGTCTATCTTATCCTATCCTATCCTATCCTAATTGAGATACTAGGATTCTGGCACAGTTTTTGCCTTCTGTTTTTTTAATACTGTTCCTTGACAAAATGAACTTAGGCTATACACACAATGCAAATGAGATTAGTTTAAACTTGCTACAAGGTCATGTCCTTCACAAACTCCAGTTGTAATTGTGGATACAAATTTTAGAAGCCATTCCCACTGGACTTTTTTCTATCTTTTTTTCTCCTGTGCAAAGCAAGAAGATTGATTTTGTTCAAATTAAAATCCTTCTGAAAGATATATGAGTTTTTGTGTGGAAGTTCCTGGAGAGTTAATGTTTGTTAAAGGGATTTTACTATAAAAGTGATACTCCACTGTGTAACTGTTAGTAAGAGACGTGCAAACTTAATCTTTTTTCACTTCACAGGGCCTGTGGCATGCTTCTTCTTTTAAGCTTGTTTCAATAATCTTATATAAATATATAATTGTAATATAAATTTTAGTTGAAACTGCAGAGTTTTATTTATTTTATATATAACAATCTGAGTTCTTAGTTCAGTGGGAATAAACCAAAATCAGGAATTCCAAAGATGGGAATTGGTTCCATATTAGATATCTTAATTTAGATGCTGCCATGGTTTAACCCCAGCTGACAACTAGGCACCACACAGCCGCTCGGTCACTCCTTACCACCCACCGTTCTCTGGTGGGATGGGAAGGAGAATCAGGAGGAAAAGGTAAAAACCAGTGGGTTGAGATAAGGATAGCTGAATAGAAAAAACACAAAGAGAGAAGGACCAATAGTAATAACAATAACACTAATTAAATAATACAAAAAAAAAAGAGAGTGATATACAACAAACAGTTTACTGCATGCCTTCTCCTGCTGCAGGTCACAGCATACTCAAATCATGTGCCTTCCCTGCCGTGACCAGCCCTCCCCTTATATAGTGGGCATGAGGTGAGTATGGTATCGAATATCCTATTGGCTGGCTCAGTTGACTATCATGCCTGTGGCCTCTTCCAGCTCCTTGTAAAAACTAATACTATCGTAGTCAAACCCAGGACAGATGCATAAGTGCATTATGCCCCCTCATAGGTTTCTAGTATCATTTAGGATGTCCTAAAGTATTTGAGATATCTGCATGGAGCTGGTAGGTAGGACATAGGCTCTACGAGAATTGCTGTTCTTTGGAAAAGACATCTCAAATTTCAGTATGTTGTGGGAAACTGACAGAAATCATGAGCCAATGAGAGTAACAACTTGAAAAGCTACACATTTGAGAAACTATGAAGTTTCTATTCTATGGTGAGCATGATCATTCCCCTCATTCCACTGCCTACATTTATTAGATTTCCATTGTCTCTGTCAGGAGTTTAGACACTTAAGTACATCCTAATAGATGCTCTCCTATAGCTTCATAGTTTTAAATATCTTCATCAGGAGTTGAATTTCACTACAGGGCTCAGCCTTCTAAAATGGGTGCTCAGAGTTACTTTATGTCCTGCCTAAGTGTGGAAGCATCATAAATCTTGATTCAAGTTTTCCAGCACCATTTGCTAGACCTCAGAGTCCCAGGAACAACTTATATAACACTACATGTCTATGTTTAGGTTACTGAATCATGCCTCAGATATCTATAGTCTCAAACATTAATGAAAAATTGCTGCCTAAGGAATCTGCTGAACATGATACCCAAAGAACTCTGTTTGTGTGGCTTTCATGACAAATTGTAGTTCAGTGTTACACCACTTCTTGCTGATGTCTCAACTTCTCAGCAGCAGTGGAACAAATAAAGTCTGATACAGATTTGTTCATGCATCTTGATGTTCACCAACTGGTAGGCTGTGATAACTTAGTTTGGTTTTATTTTCCAGGAGATTTTCAGGTGGTTTCCAGAGCTGCTTAGCTTCCAAGATCAAACAAGAACAGATGCATCATCCTGGCATAAATGAGGCTGAACTGATTCAAAAGGATAATGAACTTCTTGGCAAACCCAGTTTTGTTTTTCTGTTAGCAATGCAAACTTCTTGTGAGATTTGTGCAGGTTGAGGCTTCAGTGCAAACTTTTCCACAGTACCATCGAAACGATCTCAGTAAGAAACAGAATAGGGTCAATCATTTAGTTATAGAAGAAAAAGGAGATGAGAGACAGTTCCTTCAGAATTAGAATGTTTCATTTTTCTTTCTTTTATTTTTTTTTACAGATTTAATAGATTATTAATTTACTCCAAGATTCAAATCCCCCCTAGATTTTCCTTTGTTCATATGCCTGTGCATATCAGTTTGTGCAAGAAAGACATAGACTTTCCAAACAGTGAACTGGAAATGAAGGGATGGACTGCATAGAGAGTCTGCATGAATTACCCAATGTGTGGGCAGACAAGGAGACGACAGCATATTAGAGCCAACAATTTTAAAAGCACCTTATGGATTTAATTACTGAAGTTCAAAAAGTCTTCAAAAGCCAATTAGAACTGCTATTTGTAATAGTTAAAGCAATTAATATGGAAATATAGCAAGAATGAGCCTTTTAGTTTGAGAACCCTGAGGAATTCTTTGTTACAGGTCTTTCAAATCACTTTCAGAAATTTGGAAAGAAAATTGAACGGGGATTTCCTGCTGTTGTGTAAGATAAACAGAACATTTTAGTGCATGGGTAACACATTGTAGTTGCAACACTCTGTAGTGAAATCTCCTATCTGAGTGAAACAAAAAGTTACAGGAAAGGTATAGGTATAGCCGAAGACTACTAACATTACTCTTTAGCTAACAGCACATTCGAGAATCATTTACACTGGGAGATGATTATTGTCTTTGAATAACCTTATTAAGGCACTATGAGACAAACAAGGGCTCCTAAAGTGTGAAAACCAGAGCATTTAATTTCATCAATTTGGAAATCAGATTTAGCAGAGGTAATGATGAAAGGATGTGTTTTTGCTGTATCTATGCAGTAGTACAAAGTCTTTATTACTTTGTCTACAGCAAAATTATTTACAAAAAAAGTCTGACAAAGAACCTCATTATTGTCTTTGTAATCTCAAATTTATTCCAGACTTGAGGTCTGTTACACTATCAGGTATTGTGGCAGCAGAAATAAAACACTGTTAATAGAAATGCATGTAAGTTAATTTCAGAAAAGGGTGAAGGTCTCTCTGTAGCTATTTCCATCTTTCTTTTCAGATTAAAGTTAAATACATTCTTTGAAGAACTCTGTGAAAGACCTTCCTTCACTCTAATGCAAAATGAAGACATAAGACATGCCACAGTACGTATTTTTTCAGGTTCCTTTTTCAGTGAATCTATTGGATGCATTGTCTGAAAATATATCAGCCTCTGTGTAATCTATGGAAGCAAAGGCAAACTTCCACTATAATCAACTAGTGTTTTCCAGTGTGATCATTAGGTTTCATTACTTACTGAGCTTTATGTGAGACTACAATGGCATATGCATATATCCAACGGAAAACTTACAAGAAAACACCAAAGAGGATGAAAAAGTCCATCCTTCCTGACAAAATCCAATATATCATCCACAGTTAATTGGATTTAGGCATACCTTGGATTTCTGTTAGCTTGAGTGTGTTTGGGCAAATGCCCTCTGTTTACCCAACTTAGCACAATGCCTTTGGATAAAAATGGTCCACATCCTAGTAACATTTTTCTACACTTGTCTTATTACTTCTTGGAAAATCCTCTCTTTTAAGGTTTCAGTATGGTCCTAGTCAGGGAGATGCAGTTTGTACTTTAGACATTTTGCCTGTATGAAAACTCTTCTGTCTTCGAATGATCTTCAGACTGAGTCAGTGGCTGGCACCAAAACTGAACTCTTGCAACAGGAAAAATTACCTCTTTTCAGCACTGAAAACTATATATGAAATATGCTTGTAAAATAAATACTAAATTATTTTCCATAAATATATACTTATACATGGTCGCATGGCATCAGAGCATGTTTGAGAACTCATAAATAAAATCTGGATGAAAAAAATAATTTCCCTGGGAACTATGCATGTTTCAAGGGAAAAACCTATATTTAATCTTTCCCTCTTTCTTTTCGACATACAGCCTAATGTTCTCCTTACTATTTTTGTGAGAAAAAATGTCTAGAGATAGATATTGAACTGACCAATACAGACATTAGGGTTTGTAACAGCTGAAGACTTGGCCCATTTTTCTGTGTTATTGCTGTGTTTCATTGATTGCTTTAGCAATGCTTCTTTTTATTCCACTGGCCACCTTTGCTTAACTGTCACCATTCAAAACACCCAGATGATAATATAAAGCTCCTAAAATAATAATAATAATTTTTTAAAAATTCCCTTAGCTTCCCATGTTCTTGATTTGTCCAGTTCAGTGTTCTCAGTTTTATGTGGAACTTCATGACAACTTTATTAGATCTGCTACCTGTTGGTGCAACAATCAGGTATTAATCTGACCAAAAGTACCAAGTGTGACCTAACAGTCTGTTGCACAACGTGCACACTTGAGATGCACTGCACTATTTTTTTAACCTATGCTAAATACAGAGATTGGAATTTCCAGGGTAAATCTCACTCTGTGGAGGATACTATTTTTATGGGAGATGTGCATTTCAATCCCTTGATCCTGAAGAAGGAAACCCTCTGCAAGAGAAAATGTCTAACCACTGAATTACTGGATGAAAACAGAGAATAAAGCATTTCATTTGGAAGGTTCCTGTGAACATGAACTGAATCCCTGTTCAGTTTTTAAAAGATCTTAGGAGTCTAACTAAAAAGGATTCAGTAGTTTCTATGCTATATGGAGGGAAGATTTAAATTAGGTACAGGTATCTTTCATATTCCTCTCAGCATTTTTTATTAGCTTCCTTGTGATGTTTATTCAGTATGCGGGCACTAATGTATTCCATCCTTTTTAAATGCCTAACTTTCTTCATAGCTATGTTAGTTGTCTTCCTCAGGGTTATGAATTCTTCCAACTGCCCATATCCCATTGGCAATCTGTTTTCAATATGGATCCTGTGTTTACTTCTTTAATGGTGATGGGAATGGGAACAACATCTTAGGATGTTCAAAAATACAGTGACTTCTGACAATGAAATAAGACCTTTTCTCAGCTTTTCTATGCTGTCTCAGTACTAGTATTCAATAGTCATACCTATCTGCTGTAAATATAAACCATACGCTGAAGTGACTCATGAACTGCCATAGTAGTGTGAAAGTGGCGGCAAGCTACAGTCCAGAGTAAGAACAGAGAGACAAGGGGAAGGAAAAAGGTGGGAACTTCTACTTGGCTTTTCAGTCGAAGTCAGTATTTAGCAGACCTTTAGCACCAATCTCTTTTTCTCTGAAATGTGTAAGTGTTACAGATGTTCCGGAGGCAGAACATGACTGAAATGTAGTACATTTCTGAAGAAATAAGAATTCAGTACCTCATCTGGTACAGGGCTGAGTTCCTGCACACCTCAGAGAAGTCAGAAGGAGCCAATGATACAAACATTTTACCGCAACTAATGGCTTATGCACCATTGTAAGAGAAATACTTAACTATGGAGAACCTGACTGTGCTACTATTATTATTATTACTTCAGATTTCTTTATTGTCTAGTATCATAGAATCATAGAATGTTAGGGGTTGGAAGGGACCTCTGGAGATCATCAAGTCCAACCCCCATGCCAAGCAGGACCATAGAATCCAGGGCAGGCTACACAGGAATGCATCCAGACAGGTCTTGAAAGTCTCCAGAGAAGGAGACTACAATCTTCCTGGGGAGCCCGTTCCAGTGCTCTGTAACCCTCACAGTAACGAAGTTCCTCCTCATGTTGAGGTGGAACTTCCTGTGCTCTAGCTTGTATCCATTGCCCCTTGTCCTATTGCAGGGCACAAGTGAAAAGAGGTTGCCCCTTTCTTCTTGACACCCAGCCCTCATCTATTTAGACACATTAATTAGATCCCCTCTCAGTCTTCTCTCCTCCAGACTAAAAAGCCCCAGGTCTCTCAACCTTTCCTCATAAGGCAGGNAGCTGCTCTCTAGCAGATCGCCTCCCAATCTGTACTGGTGTATTTTGTTACTCCTTCCCATATGCAGGACTCTGCACTTATTCTTGTTGAACCTCATTAGGTTCCTCTTTGCCCAGCTCTCCAGCCTGTCCAAATCCTGCTGAATGGTCACACAGCCTTCAAGTGTATCAGCCAAACCTCCCAGTTTTGTATCATCAGCAAACTTGCTGAGAAGACACTCTGTCCCTTCATCGAGGTCATTGATGAAGATGTTGAACAGGATGTTGATCCAGCACTGATCCTTGGGGGACTCCACCAGTTACAGGTTTCCAGCCAGACTTGGCACCATTGATTACCACTCTTTGGACCTCCTGTCTTAAATGAGGTCTTCTCCATCACTGCATAGTGGAGGCATTAGGTATGCAAGACAGAGGCTCAAAAGAATAAGGTGTTCAATGAAGAAAATGAACTACATAGACCGTAGAACCTATGGCAGGATTGTTTGAAAGAAGGCTTCTGAGGGGATGTTGCTGAGTTCAGTGTTGGCCTGTGTGATCAGGCAATGGATGGCAGCATAAAATGATGATGGCTGAACCAGCACAACAGTAGTTTAACACAAATCTACAGAAGATTTTGATGTAGTTACTGCTGATTATACTGTGGTGCACCAAGTCCAAGTCCTATCAAGATTAATTGGTACTTCTTTTATAAATATTTCCCATGTACACTGAAGCCCTTTTCATCAGCTCTAAGGATTTACTTTATTCAGTTGGTAACATGTAGAAATAAAGGATTGAGCAGTCGTGGACGTTTGGGATTACTCTTCCAATGTCTTTTATAAACATGAAATCTTGTCATTCTGGCTAAATTCCAGGAGATGGTCAAGTAGTTTGGAAATCTAAAACTTTTTTTTTTTTTTTTAGTTACGTAACTTTGAAAATCTCCTTGTTTTTCTCTAAATTATTGCAACAAATAATTGTCTGAAATCATTGCATGCACATAATTAAACATGAAAAATAAGCTAACTAGGTTTTTGAAACTCTGGGTGTTCTGAAATTGTTATGTCTAAAAGAGCATCAATAACAAGCCATAAAATCCAAACAGGATACACAACCTCTTGATATAGATTTCATAAGGGCATTTTGAGAGGGAAAAGTCTGGCTGCAGTTTAAGGGAAATACTGCACTGTAGTCTTGCATTACACTGCAGTATAAGAACATCTGGACCGTCCCATCTTGTATCCTGTCATTATACAGTTTATTTGACCTATATTTGGCTCAACTCTAATTCCTTGCACTTCTGGTCTTGGTTATGCAACAGAATATGTTGTCAGGATATAGTAAGAGTTTACAACAGTGGTTGCACCTGGGGTTTGAAGAAATCTCAATAGTGGGTTTTGCAACATAGCTTTATGTTTATAAGCTGTAACTCAATCTAATGTTTCTAGATGAGAGCAGCTAGAATATGCCAGACAAACTTTACTGAAGGAATGAAACATCTTAAGATGATTGTTTTCCAGAGCAATGTCAAATTATAGATTTTCCCACCATATCTTAACTGCCACCAATTCCCACCAATCTTAATTTCCAAATTAACCTTGTCTCCTTTGAACAATCTCTAATACTATGTCTGAAGGCCACAATCTTCACTGATGAGATGGTGGAGCAGGTTAGTCATAATGTGTCCATTGGAAGAAAACAGCCAAAAAGTCACTTTGAAAACACACAGATGTTTTCACATTTTGAAGCCAATGCAAAAAACTCTTGTCTCCCTGTACACCTCACAGTAAATAGCATTCTGAAGAAAGAAGTTTCCACCTGTATTTACCACAAAATATGAAAAGTGAAAGTCTGGCCAAGCTGCCAAAATGTACACACAGCAGAGGGATAAGCCATTTTTATGAAATTTATTGCATGTCTTTTACAGTGATTCTGTCTTATGATATTAAGCCAAAAATTTCTTCCTTCATGAGTAGTCTTAGAACAGTGAATATGCATTACCCTACACAACACTACCTGTGGAATGATAATAAAATTCGTTGAGATGCAGCAAAGAAGATTATTTCTACACTATATATTCATATTTTCCATAAAATAATCCCCTTTATAATAAATGAGTTCATGTTATCTCTGTTTATTGAATTTTGCAAATTTAATTAATTATTATTTTAATAGATCATATCTTGATCATAGCTTTATAAGGAAGATGGAAGAATGTGAGACAAGTGTTTTTTTCAATAGTATTGAGAACATTTACAGATGATTTAACACTTTTTCTGGTAAAGAGTATCTTTCCTAAAGATTAAAAATACCTGGTTTGTTATTTGTCTTCTGGAATGGAAGAAAACAATAACTGTATATAAAAATTATCAGGCATGAAGAAAAGCTCTAATAAAGTATTCTGCAGTCCTCAAGCCACAAAATAAATCTATATGAACTTTGATGAAGTAATTTATCAACGCAATAAGTACCCAGTCCCCAATCTTTAAATTAACATGCATGTAATCAAAAACCAAAACAAAGCATGTGGCCTACAGGGGTTGCTTCCTTCTGTATTGTTTCTGCAACTTAGTGATCAGTACCTCATATTAAAAAAAAAAAAAATTGTCCTCTTTCAGAGGACACTTAAATAAATTTAGAATAGTAAGAAATGAGAAGATGAATTATTCTCTAACCCTCATGAGGAATTAGCTTGGGCCCTGAAGCCTGAAATGTGATTACTCACATCATTCTCTCAGCTTGCATAGCAAGGAATCTTACCAATGGTTGTAAAGCTATCCAGTCATTTGTTAAATCTAGCCACCTAGATGACCTTCTGTGGAAAGTTTTCTCCATGTTGATTATACTTGGGTTAGGAAAGATCTCCTTTTATTCATATTAAATTTACAGATATTTAATTTTTTCACGCGTTCCCTTCTTTCCTACGATACACTCAAATTTGCTCTCATTAAAGTTGATGGAAGCTTTGCCTTTCAGAGTGCTGTTTGTAAGGATTATGCATTTATTTCCAGCTGCTTGTTCTGAAATCACATATAAAGCTGTCTAGTACAAAGGAAGTTCAATTCTCTGAGCTTGATTCACAGACTATTGAAATGATTTATTTCAGTGGGGACCAGATTATATCCTTTTTCAGGGAATATTCAAGAAAGCTTTGCATAAACATACCTATATATCCTTTTCCTATCTCAGTTAAGAAGACATACTGGGGAGCAATGAATTTAAAACTGACTGAAGAATAGCAGCTTCAATATTCAGATACTCAGATACAACAAAAATGTGGTTTCCTCTTTTCTGAAAACAGTAAAAGAAAAGAGGAGAAAATTATTGAATTAGTTTATGGATGTGAATGAGGTAAAAAATGTTAAAGATGGTTGTGAGGTCACTTGATGTCTGGGTTCTCTACTTCACATAAAAAATTGTAATATTTTATCTTGCTTAGTATGCTCAGTAACTTCCACCATGTGAAGCCTATTTCTGTCCTTACTTGAAGAAAAAGAAATAGTCAGATGCTGTTAGTCACCAAACTAAAACCAAGCTGAGCATGACTGAGTGTTTTCACAGTGCACTAGTGATGTGACAAAACAGTCAAATAATTCAGATACCCTTTATAGCTTAGTGAATGACATTTATTTCAGGGACATGGAGAATAAAAGTAGTTTTCTAGATAAAAAGGGCTGGCATGAACTAGTACCAAATTCTAGATAGAAAGCTGGCTAGAGACTGGACCTGTGGCTGAGAATTCCCACCAAATTCGGTAGGATCCTGTCAGTGTAAAGAAAGTATATTTTACAAAAAAACCCTCCTGTGTTAGTGGCTGAGTTTTTAGATGATTTTTTAATGGAGATTTGCAGAAATACTGTTGAAGCAAAAGCTTAATTCCTACCAGTTCAGTCACTGTCTAAAAGTGACTCTCCAAGTGCATACTCTTAGTCTGTGGCAACTGAACTACAATGTGATTCAATCTAACTCTTTCACTAAATTAATTACCTCAAAACTGCGGACTGCTAAGCTGTAAAGTCCTAGTAATCTATTTTCATCTTTGAAACTTAAGAAAAATGACCTAAATTTTAAGACAGGTACAGAATCAAAGTAATTGTTTTAGATTTCTCTTCCCATCTCTTCCTTATTCTCTTTCTTTGCATCAACATATTTAGTTGTCCATCTTATTTAAATATAGCTATACCGGGACTGATCAGTGGAAGACTGCTGTAGATAATGTTCGGCTCTTGGGCCCTTGGTTGGGTAGATTACATCCCTGAGAAGTTTGCTTTGTGATTGTTCACTGGACTGCAAGACAGTCACCTACCATGTGGGAAAGCTGTTCTACATCAACATGGGATTGGAACAAATCTGAGATACGTGCCCAAACCAAAATACTCAAAATTAAGAAACTTATAGGGTATATCTGCTTCCTTAAGAAGTCTTCTTCTAGACATAAGTTAATGATAATAATATGATAAGGATATAATGAGTTAATATCACGTACATACATTTGAAACATTTTTTCTAGTGATGCTAAGGTTAGTTTGGTAATAAAACCTTGATCTTTCAAGAATTCTATTGCTCAGAACAGAATTCAAAGTGTGAAAGCACATGGCATCTGTTGCTCAGTTATTCGAAGAGCTGGGCCACTGTGAGGTGCTCAAAATGTGAAACTCCTGAGTGATTTTGAAAACTAAATGCTTACCCATGAAATAATTTGTGAAGGTGATTTTTACCTCCCACGGGACAAACTCTTGGTGTAGGTTACTGCATAAATAAACTTAACAGAACTTTTTTTTCAGCCAGGCTAGGGAGACTAGGGAATCCTTTTAGACCTGTAGTGATGAAGTCTGTCTATTTTCATCCAATGCTCCAGCACTTCGTGGGGTTAATGCATGTCCTCTGTAGTCACTAGGATATTTTTCTAATACATTAGATGCACCTAATTAGATATTTTTCAGAAACTTCTCAGTGCAGAAAAGTTATTATGATGACAGGACTGTACCACAAAGGTGACACAATTCTCATGTAGTTTGAAGAGGATATCTACAAAAATGCCTGGTCCTTATTGTAAACCTCTGNNNTGGTCCTTATTGTAAACCTCTGCTTATTTCAGAAAACAAATCACTATAAAAATAATTATAAGGAAATCTACATCCATTGAAGAAATAATCCCAAATTAAATGAAATTCTACAGATAGGCCACCATAAATACTTAATTAATTAATTAAAACTGCTTTATATTCCTTCTCTTTTTTAATCAATGAAATAATATCCAATACTTTTTAATAAACAACCTATATGAATTAAAATAAATCAAAATTTCATTAATTATTCAATTAATTGCTCAGATTGTATAAATTGTGATAAATTCATAGGTTTCGGTAGGGCACTGGCAATTTACATTAGCTGAGGATGACCCTTAAGATGATCAAATGTTTAATACATTTAATACATTTGCTATGTGATTAAAAGTTCACTGTCTTGTAACTACGTAAGATAATTTTGAACTTAAAGAGGGCTGAAGTAATGAAATAAAGGCTTCTAATTGTTCTGAAAAAGGTTTGATTTTAAGTTAATGATTCATTGTCAGAAACTTCTCTTTCGTAAAAGCTTTTATTCAGGAACTAACATGCCCAGGTTGACGAGGATGCCTGAGGAAACCTGTGATATTTGGCAGTGCTTTGCACCCTGATTCTAGTAAAGAATAAAAAGATTTCAGTCTTCATTTAACAAAACGAGTTGTAGGAGAGAAAACATGAGTTTATGACAAACATGCTTTCTTTTTTATTTCAACGTATTAGCACTATTTTTTTCTCCCAGACTCATACATGCTCTTTTTCTTTCAATGTACACAATGCATTTAATGAAAACACAATAGGCTAAACTCTTCACCTTTTTAAGGGGAGATACTCTTTCACATATTGCCCTGAGAAGCAAGTGAATAGGTAGCTCAGTACTTCAATCCCGGAGGCTCTAACGAAGTCTACTTTTATCAACAGAAGTTCTCATTCATCTTCTGTAACCTATAGTTATGGCTAGTTTTTCAAGTGACAAGAGTAAACATGTTGATCTGCCATTTAGATGCTGGATCTTGAGAATTTTCCTCTACGCGTATCATATTCTGGAAAGCCGTTTTGCAAGACTACATGAGCAAGTTTAGCCAGACAAAACAGAAAGGGCGGTGGGCAAAAGGCATTGGTTCATCAGTGATCCAGATAGCTTTACTTGCTTTCTGTTCTGATAATGGACTGCAGGTATTCAGAATTTGTTTCTCACAAAATGCAGTGCATCAGAATTACCCCAATTTATCTTTGCTTTATTTTATTAAGAAACACCTAGAAGAAAGCAGAGATCAAAGTAAAGATGCTTGATTATATTTATCTCGTATTTTATTTATTATTTTGTTTATTTCAAATTTTGTATGTACTTATATATTATATATATTCATATTATTTGGTCTTCAGCACATAGATAGTAGTTTATTGGCTATTTCAGGAAGAACTTAATAGGTTTTCCATAGTTTAATTGAAGTTGTCCATCTATTGAAAATTATTATACTATTGTTTAACTATAAAACATTAAGACTGGGAAAATTCAGTTACATAGTTCTTACAAAATATTATCCATATTCTTACTATTCATTTTTCTTTCATATTACTGACAACCTGCCATAACATGAGGCAATAGTGTCAGTGAGCATTCTGTTGAAAATTAATCACTTCTGGGAAGTCATGCTTGTTCAAAGATCATAGAATTAGATTTAGCAAGCCCAAATTGAAAATTCAGCACCCATGGTATTTTCCAGTACATTTGACTGAATACTTTATGTTTTGACACACTATCTTTTAAACCAAGGTCTGCATGTATATGAGAGTTTCAAAGGCATCCTTCAGGCTCTGGTTACCTATTCCAATGGCTTAAAACCTCTGGGCACTGATCGAACAAATAGTCTTTAGAATTCTAATGATTTCTCACTGACTAAATAGATAAAGCTGAGTCTAACACTCTCCTGAGTTTGGAAGCATGCTTTATACTTTCATAACCTCATGGGTCCAAAGCTCAATAAAATCCAAATATATGATATTCTGGTACACACTTTATTCAGGGTAGCCTGAGCAGTACAGAAATTGAGAAGAGTAAATGGACAAATACATTCATAAATGCTGAAGTGCAATTTGACTCCTAACAGTCCATGTAAGTAGCTTCATGGGGTTTCATACTTACTGTGCCTTAATGATTTCCAGATTTTTATGAAGAAGGTATAGTTGGTATATAAAATCCTGCTACATTCAGTTTTGCTTTACCTTGGATACTTCTAGAATGTTGTGTAACAATATGACACATACTTAAATCTTTGGTAATAGATTAATAATCTATATTAACTTGGATTTACAACAGAAGACAGGTGAATGATATGAATAGTGGTTGCAAGTTTAATAAGAAAATGTAAAAAAAAACCCTGAAAAACACTGCTTCTTACAAAAAAATGCTACCACTAGAAAAATTAAAATCTGCAAAGAGTAAAGCCATTGTTCAAATCTTAAAAGAACGAATATTACTGAATCCTTTGCAGTATTTCACAGAAAACACCAATCACACACTGAATGATCAGTTTTACTGTGTTTTGTTAAATGCCATATGATGTTAAAAAGCTTATCAGTATATTGTTAACCGTCTTAAGAATACACTCTATGATTTTCAGGGGAAAAAAACACTTCCTGAATGAATAAAGTTGCTTAACTCTAACCTGGGCTGTAAACTGATTTAGTAATCAAGTGATGATAATGTAATAGATTCCATCTTTGTAAATATTCATACTGGACTGACATAAGTAAACAAGATTTAGCCTTTTTTTTTTTTTTTTCTAATTAGAGATGGACAAATCTTTCTCAGTTTATTCCATATCAGGAAAGGAATTTGTTTTCCAGTGCAAGAGGTGTCAAATACAGTGTCGGAATGAGACAGGTCAGAGCACAAGAAATATACTTAATCAGTCTACACAGGGATCACAAGTGCCACATGATGGCACTCATGATAATCTGCTCTGGAACCCTCCTCAACACTGAGGTCAGACTGACAAGTCTGTAATTCCCTAGATCCTCACAGAAATTCACAAAAAATTCACAGAATGCTGGCATTGAAAGGGACCTTGAAAGACCATCTAGTCCAATCCCCCTGCCAGAGCAGGATCCTCCTTCCATGCCTTCCTGTAGAAGGTCACATTTGCTAATCTTCAGTCAATTGGGACCTCCCTGATTAACCAGGACTGCTGATAAACGATGCAAAGTGGCTTGGTGAGCACTTTTGCCAGTTCCTTAAGTATCCTTGGGTGGATCCCGTTCAGCCCTTGCACCTTGGAAGGAACAACCCCAGGCATTACTATATCTGAAAAGCAAGTTGACAGAAAAGAACCTGAAGGTCTTGGTGGACAACTAGTTGAATATGAGCCATCAATGTGTCCTTGAAGAAAAAAAGCCTAGTGGTGTCCCAGGCTGCATTAGACAAAGCACTACCGGCAGGTCAAGGGAGGGGAGCCTTCATTCAGCACTAGTGAGGCCACACCTGGAGCACTGTGTCCAGTTCTGAGCTCCCCTCTACAAGAAAGATACAAAGCTACAGGAAAGAGTTGTAGAGCCACAAAGATGATTAAGGGGCTGGAGCACCTCTTCTATGAGGAAGGGCTGAGAGAGAGGGGACTGTTTAGCTTAGAGAAGAGAAGGATCAGGGGGCTGTTATCAATGTGTAAAAGTACCTGATGGAGGGTGCAAAGAAAACAGAGACAGGCTCTTTTCAGTGGTGCTCAGTGACAAGACCAGAGGCAATGGATACAAACTGCAACACAGGCAATTCCCTCTGAACATGAGGAAACACTTTTTTTAATGTCAGGGTGACTGAGCACTGGAACAGACTACTCAGAGCAGTTGCACAGTCTCCATCCTTGGAAATATTCAAAAGCCATCTGGACACGGTCATTCACAATTGGCCTTGCTTGAGTAGGGGGATTGGACAGAGGTCCTTTCCAACCTCAACCATTTTGTGATTCTTTAAGACCAAGCTGGTTCTTTAGCTTTTCACAGTAACTTCCAAAAGGATTTACCTCAAATGACTCTAATAGTAAATCAGGTACAAACTGCAAATTTTCTCTCAGTTCATGTTTAATGTAGTTCAAATAATGTGCTTTCCTTTTATGTCTCATCATTTACAGATTAATTATGAAAGTTGCTAGGGCTAAGGTTTACCAAGAACAGTACTGTGACTCATGTAAGTTGTCTTTGTGGAAAATACAGGATTACACAAGTGTTTAGCCCTTAAGAAGTCATTTGAAAGTAGTTGTCTTCCATTAAGTTCATGAAAGTCAAAGATAAAAACTTTCTATGCAATATCTACCTGTCTACTTTCCACCAAAGACAGCTGTATCTGTTTTTTCAGTTTGCTATAGTAAGTTTCTAAGTCATCTGCTAGCCTAGTGCAAGGACCTTCGCCCTGACCCAGCTGTAATTGCTGCCAGTTTGAAAAAAAAAGGTAATACTTTTTTTCTAAACCCCTAGCTGCAACAAAGTAAAAAAAAAATTGACTAAATGAGATGTTGTGAAAATAATGTCTTAATTATATCCTTCTTTTCATATTTGGAAACTATAAAAATGAACACTCATCTGTTTTTAATATATAAGCCTTAAATATTAAACAGAAGAAGAAATTCTTACAACAATCAAACTTTTCTTGTGTTCTGGCTTTTCCAAAATTCCAGACATGAAGTATCTTATTTTCTCATAATATTCTTGAAATGTATTTGAAGTTCCATTCTTTTTCTCTCTCTCCTTGTATTTTCCACTTTCAGTCTGTGAACCATTTGTATATTGTTAGCAATCCAAAGACAGGCCTCAGCATTAAGCCAGTATTTTTGATATCCAGGAAAACAAGAGTGCTTGGCAAAGAATCATTCCTCAGACTAAATAGTTTGAAACTGTGCTGTTCAAACCCTTTCTCTATATGACGGAAGACCATCATTTTAATTGTACCTGATTGTTTCCAGGATAGTTTTGCATGATTTCTTACCTAACACTTTTTTGTTTACAAACTAAGGAATTTGGAAAACTGTAGAAAAGGCAAATTCTAGGGGTGATACCAATGGAATTAGATTATTTAGGCATAGAGGTTTTTGTCTTGGTTTTCTTTTTCTGCTCCTCCATCATCAGTTTATTTAAGTCATCCTTTAGCTGAATCCACTGAGTACCACTAGCTAATCAATATAACTATAAAATTAGTGTAGTTCATTTCTTTTATTTTGTCTCCCTGTGTATTGCCTGACAATTTCTTTTTTGCCTATTTTTTTGTGAACAGTTCATGATACTTCTTTCATTCTAGAATTCTATTCAGACAGGATTTGTCACTTTCAACTTCACAACAAAATGTGTCTAAAGTTTTAATTGAATAGCTCTCATCATAAATTCCGTTGTTTTACAGTCTTAAAAGAGATTAAAACTACTAGTAACACATTTCTCTTTTTTATATAAAGGCAACACAGAGAGACGTACTTCGTGTTTTCATAATTTTCTCCTGGTTTTGCTTAACTGGAGATTGAAATGGTCTGGTTTTCACTTTAAGCCATTTTATCACATTATAAGTGGACCGAGAAGTCTCAATTAGCAACACTCTTTTCCCATTTAAATACTTACACACTATGATTAGATCTCATCTTGCTGTTGTTAGGATAAACAGATTTAGTTCAAGTCTTTCAGTGTAATGCACATTTTCCAGTCTTTTAATCAATCTCATGCTTCTGCTTTGAACACCCTCCAACTGATCAACATCTTTCTAGACCCCCAAAAAGCTGATAAAGCTTTGTAATTGCACTTGCACTATTGCCAAATACAAAGGTAACATATCCTTCCTAATTAATAGTCCTTTTGTTTATACATCCAAGGATTTCCTTAGCCCTTTGGGATATAGATCTGTAGTGAGAGCTCATGTTTGGCTCATTATCTACCATGACCTTTCTAACCCCTACCAGAACCCTTGCCTCTCTGGGTAAATTTCTTGCTTTACAGCTCATCGTATTAAGACAGGAGTTGTATATTTTTGCCCATGTTATCAAGCTCTCTGGATTACTCTGGTGTTTTTTGTTTGTTTTTCTTTTTTTCCTATTTTTTCCTCTTTACTTGCTTCTTTTGTAATCCGTTTGTCATCTACTAACTTCAGCAGCAAGGTTATATCAGGTTTTCCTCCAATAAAGGAATTAAATAACAGAGTATATAAATGGATCCCTTTAGGACCTCCAGGGAGTGCACCTGTTTCAGAATGATTCCCTATTAACAATTAATTTTTGGAACAAATCAACCAGTTTTAAAATCCTTTTAATATACATCATGCTCGTCTTGTATCAAATCACAGAATTATAGGAAAAGCACAGGATATGAGTTGTATAGGAAGGAGAATGTGAACATATTGGTCTTTTTTTTTTTTTTTTTTGGCCACACATAGAGCATTTGTTACTCTTTATCAATTAGTGAAGGAAGGACCTGGAAAAAATCACCCCAAGTCACACCATGTGTGGCAGACAGATTTCTTCTCCTAGATCATTTGTGGCTTAAAGATTTGTGATAGCAGTTTTACATGACCCATGGTGAACCTCCATTAACTGATTTCCTAGAGGAGTAATTAAAAGGAAATGATTTGCTTTTCTGGTCTCTGCTTGGAGTTTACCTTATATCTCAGAGGTGAAATGAATGAAAGTGGAGGAAAAATATGCAAAGCTAAAAATAACACAAAATCACACATTTTCTTTAGTATTTGGTCCATATGTAATTTTATGTGATGGAATTAGGCAGTACTATAGTTAAACTCATTCAAACCCCATTGAAATATTTGGCAAACAATTTCTAAGCCTAGAATATCGTTTTTTTTTTTCATATCATGACCTTCCAACTTAATGTGAAGAGTGCCATTGTATCAGGGTAAAATATTACAGTGACTGTAAAGATTGCCTCTTTTTATGGCACCTTCACTCAAACAGAATCTATTCTTGTTTCCAGAAGCAGTTAATTACATTACAATTACATTGCTGTTCTGTAGACTTTTTACTAGATTCTGGGAAGTTATCTTTATTTGCTTTCATTTTGCTGGTGCACCTCACTTGCTACATCTATGTGAGGAGAATAGTACTCTTTTTGAGTATATGTGCATGTATGTGTGTGTTTCCCTTCTCCAATATTCAGAGCTATGACTGCAGTCTATTATCTGGAGGGAAACTTTAGAAGCTATATCATAGTTCAGGAAGCAGGAACTGGCTTTTGATGAAAGGCTTCCTTTTTCTCCTCCACAATACATCTGGGGCCTTTCACAGTTGATTACTGTAATATCAGCTTAATGCAGCATTGACATACAACTGAGAACCTTAGCAACATTTTAACACTGGAAAGAAAAATTTGCTAGCAGCAGGGACATTAATTAGCAAAAGATGACCAGCTTTGGTTAATTGCTAGTCCAAGAGTCCCCAAAGCTTGTCACTCTGTATCAACTTTTAGGTTTGCTTAGAAAATGCTATAAAAGCCTGAAATGCAGCTTGCCAGAAAGATGTGCTGCTGCTGCAGACCTGTTTTTGCTTGAAACTCCAGATGGATCACATAGCTGTAAATTCCACAGGACTGAAGAGATCTTTTATATGTATTTTTTGACACACACATGAATATATTTACAAGTGAAGATTCAAACTGCAGATTTTAATCATTTGATTTGACAAAATATTTTTATTCACTAATGATAGATACAGTCTTTTAGAGTGAATTAAAATTGAGAAAGTATGTCTAGAAAAGAAAGAAAGAAAAAAGAAAATGTACTTTTTGCCTTGAATTCTCACAATGTTTTTGTATTTCCACTTTTTACTGAAAAGCTAGAAATATGGGGATTCTTTTCATTTTACACATATCCCCATCTTTTTGATAAAATAGAAGAAAATGTTCTTGCTGCTATTAAAACAGATATTTGTCAATAAAAAAGTTCTTCTAAAATGCAGTTAATCTGAAATTCCTGTAAACAATTTGTGATCAAGTTATCAGCTGTCTTGTAGCTGTTTTAGACAATACAATTTAAATTATTTCTGAAGTGTGCAAATCTGTGGAGACTCGTTATTCAGGAATGAGAAATTCTGTATCACCCTCATTCAGGAATAAAAATCATACGCTAAATCATACAAGTCAGTTCCCAGCCCCTGGGATTAGGAAACTAATGTTTTACTTTTACCTGTAGTTGGACATATAAGCATAAAGATGTTTTGGACCCTGGAAAAAAAAATCATGCCTGAATTAATCGCCAAATAACATAAATACATCCAGATAAGCATTACTATGTAAGAGACAGAGAATTATTTAGTTGATGTTAAAACTAATCTGAAGTATATAAAATTAAGGGCTAGAAAAAGGAATAAGGAAGTCAATGTAGGATGCAGTAAACTCAGGCTTAATATCATGGACTTTGCTTAATATGTAGGAATGCAGTGGAGAATAAGAACATGGATGGAGCTTTTTTTCTTAGAAAATATACATTGTAGAACAATATTGAATTGGCAGCAGATTTAAGAATGAGTTGTATCAACTTCAACTCCATGCTTACTTCAAAGTGACTACGCATATATAATGGTAAGTGCTTTGTTGAATCACATCAGGGTGTTCAGTCAATACAGGCTTAAGTCTTGCCGCATTAAAAGGGATGCAACCTTAGCCAATTAGTAAAAGAATACTAAATGTCGACAGGAGGAATATTTTTCTGCCATATTTTTACCTTTAGTAGGGAAAGAGCTTTTTTAATTCCCTTGATTTGTCAAAGAGTGATTAATTAATAATATTAACTCACCTCTCAATGTTTAGACAGTATTTCTGAACTGGTGAAGTTGGTTGGAAAATCAAGCTTTCTCTTTTAGAAACAAACATACATGCTTCCAAATTTTGCTTTTTTGTAAATTAAACCAAATATACGCAAGCTCCTTGTAAACAAGAATTTCTGTCAGAGAAGAAGAAAAAAAGACTTTGAACACAGTGTTGGAAATATACACTGTAATAATCTAATTCCAGTCTGAAGCACATATTCCTATTGGTTTTACTTTCCCCTCTGTTGACAAAGGTGAATCTGATAACAGTCTACATTGAGTTGCTTCCAGAGTTCGCAGTAGGTGGATCAAGGAACCACTGGGACACAGATTTCCTCAAGTTTTTCAGAGCCAGCTCTCTGTTAGGTTTACCCCAAAACGATGGACTCACATACACATGAGAAAATAGGAAATGTCACTGTAAACTCCAAAGTTATGTGTGATGCCATGTGGTGACAAGACTCATTGCAAGAGGAAAAATTTTGCATGACTGTACAGAAAGTTGTTAGGAACTTTCCTAATAAACTGAGATTCTCTGTATGTATACTGTTGATTTTTTTTCAAAATTGGGCAATTAAACTGGAAAGTTCATGCCACAAGATTACAAACACTTGCATTTTATATATTATTTAACATTGAAAGGAGTAGTCTATATCAATATTAACATGACAAATTAAAAGACCAGTTTTATCTGTGAGCTGTAAATCACATCTTTATAAGATACATTGAACAGTTAGATATATCAGTCGAAAATTGTTATCAAAACTTTTTTCCCTCTCTTCTTTCCTTCTCCACCCCACTCCTTGTGTTAATGCTGCAAATTGAGTAAACAAACCAAAAGTAGTCAAAAGCATTCTGCTTGTGTTTGGATATAGCAGTCTGGCAAGGCCAAATTAAAATGGCATCAGAACACTTATGGCACTAAAAAAGCTGAAGTTATAAAGCACCCCAAAACCCCTAAACCCCATCATCTGAGGTTATGCAGAAATGTGCACATGGGAAAATTGCACATAGAATCATAGAATCGTTTAGGTTGGAAAAGACCTCTAGGATCATCTAGTCCAACCTTCATCCAACATCTCCCTAACCCCTAGACCATGTCCCAAAGAGCCACATCTACCCGTTTTTTGAACACCTCCAGGGATGGTGACTCCACCACCTCCCTGAGCAGCCTGTTCCAATGGCTAATCACTCTTTCACATTTATATCTATATATACACATGTATATGTACACTGGAATTATTCTGGATCTTTGCGTGTCCTTGTTTACTATAATTAATATGATATCATTGTTAGGTAAACAGCTGCCCAACTGCTTAGTTTGCTGATTGCAAAGTTTATGGGCCCATTTTTATCTTCCGAAGTACTGTAGATTGTTACTTCAAAGGTGACTGAAGGGAGACGGCAAAATGCTGAAATACTATAAGGTAGTACTTTCAGGCCACTTCCCAGTCATTTTATAAAACCCTAAGTGATGAGCATTGGCAGAAGCACCATTTTATTCAGTTTAGAACATATTTTCAAGATTTTCTATTCAGATAGTCTTAGATAGTGTTTTAACTCCTTGCTAATTTTTAAGTCTATAAGCTTTTTCCCCTTGAAACGTTATTCCCCCTTGCAGTTTGTAATGTGTTTCCTGCAAAACTGATTTCTGAAAAGCTGCAACAATAACCAAAGAGTAAGGCAATCAAAAGGCTTGTAAAAAACTACTACGTCTGGACAGCACTCTTTTTCTTTATTTGTTAGTTTGTTTATGTTTTTTAATAAATAGAACCAATTGCAGCTAAAAATAAATTTTCAAGAAATTCCAGGTCATAAAGTAATTTTATACTTTTCTTTCAAATGATTGTATTTCAAAGTCTATGTCTGAATTTCAGAACTGGTGGATATACAGACTATGCTATAAGAAATACAGCTAATTTGTACATAAGTTATCTGTATGCAGCAATTTCAAGTACTGTTTGAAAACAGTGTAACTGAGTTTAGGTGCAAGATTATTCTTATGTCTGTGGATACTGCCTCTATCAACATGCCTGTAACATGCTATCTGTCAAAACAAAGCAAAAAGTACATTTTTTGTGCAAGTTAATATGAAAATTTTGAAGTTAAAAAAATCTGCACTCCATTCTTCATTCTTATTGCAATATTATTGTATAGTTCACAAAGTGTGTGGAAGTAGATTGGTTTTCCTTCTTACTTTAGATTAAATGCTACCTTAACTGGCAGGTCTTACTGGATGCAGAGCTCCTCTTCCTTTTTTCTAACTTGTTTTTATCACTTTTTAGAGCCATATGAACTGGTTCTGATTTTCAGATATTTGGAAACATATGCAACAACACGCTTCATTTACTTCAGCTTCTATTTCTCCTTCTGTAAGAATTGATAGAGAGTTATACCTGCTGCAGAAGGAAAGACTGGATGTGTTAGGGAAAGGGGCAGTTAAGCTGTTTGTTGGAACTTTCTGTGTCTGGCTAAGCAAAACAAGTATGTAACACACTAGGAGAGTCTTTCAAGTCATAAAGTTTTTAAACTGTGAATGTTGTTTTCTGACTTCTTTTATAGTACAGTCTTCAAAGGAATCTTTTGATTGTCATTGATGTGCCTTATGCCAAGAAGCTAATTACTCAAAGAATAGGAGGTAGTAAACACAAAAGGAAATTTCACAGAAGTCACGTGGACTTTGAAAATGCAAGCAGCATTATATTTCTTCCCTTGCATTTGGGTGCCTGACTGCATAAAAATCCAAGCTTTTCTTATCTCAGACTTCAGTTCTTGTCTCTGAGGTATAATTTGTGGTTTACACCAAGTCTCTAAAGGATTTTATTTCACATCTGCAGTTGAGAAAAAAACAAAATTTATCTGAACTGCTAGTAATCCCTGGAGAAAGTGATCATTCTATATTAGGTCAAGATTATCAGAGAGGTATTCATTAATGTCCCAGATGAGCAAAGCATTTAAGCTTATGCTTTAGTGCATCACTGTTCTGCAAAGAACTCACTGTGACATTTAGAAAGATATCTAAAGTTAAAAGCTTAAGCTCTTTATTGAATGTGTGGTGCCTACTAAATTGATGGCTATGTTATCTGAAATTGTTTTTGCCTCAAATATTTGTGAAAGATAATGCCAGCCTTTCTAGTTCATTATCCTACCATTGTATGGACTGCAGAATTACTAATGCAGTAATCCCTTTTTTTCCCAAAAGGCTCCTTCTTTCTTCATCAACTGCAAAATAAAAACGTAGACAATCTTTAAGACCTCTTTTTCTTCTCTTTTCCCAGAATGGAATTCCTGTCTTTTTTCTATCTGTCTGTCAGAGTTCCTGAACTTACATGATACTGAGATGGAATTGAATGGGCTGACTAAAATCCTTCTGAATACAGGCTTCTCCTTCAAAATAGCTAATAAAGTCCAGCTCAGCAAATGTGTAGTTCTGACCTTTCTGATAAAAACATCAAACTGTCATTTAAAATGAACCCAATTAAGGAATGATTGTGTTAAGTCTCCACCATATATTTTATTTAAATTAAATTAATACAAGCCACTGAATTTGTACAAGTATAATTCATGGAAACAGCTTCCTCAGACCCCTGCTTCTTTTAAGTAATATATTACCAGAGCCAACAAAAAGTGGAACTGTTCCAATTTGAGGTCCATGAAATGTAAGGATTTATGTGATTAGAGACTTTGTTAAATCTTTATATAATTTTTCTTGAATTAGCATTCACAGACCTTAATCTTTAAAGACTATAGTCTTAAACCTTTACGGCCTTTCATAAATTGTTTGCAGTTATATTTTAAGGATGTTGTTCCATAAAAAATTGCTCTATCAAGGTTTTTTTATTTCTATGTGCAGCTTTTATATAGAAGCCAAAGAACGTAGGAAGCTTAGTAAACTATTTAAGATAAAAATACCTCTAGTTGGAGGGTTTGATGTGATCCCTGTAGTTGCACGTGAGAGATATTGTATGGATAGAGGGAACAGACATTTGATGTTAATGCAGGTTTTGCACATTATGGGAAAAATTCAGTGGAGTGGCACCTTTAAGCAGTCTAAACTTGGCACAAGAACATGGCTTTCAATAAGCCATTCCTGAATAAAAGCGTTAGAAGAGAAAAATATCCCAAGTCTGCTGTATATCTTCCTTCACACTGTTTCCTGCTCTTCCTACCACTGCTGGATGACTCTAACAACCACTTCCAGGCCTGCTCTTCTTCACGTTTACCAGTAGAAAGACAATCAGACATTTGGCATCAGCTTAAACATGAGCGAGTTTCTCATACCGGAGTGGTTACAGCTAAAGCATTTGTAGACAATAAAACATTGTACTTGCGGAGCATCTGTACTGTCTGAAATCATGTGAATTTATGCCAAATTGATGAAGGTGGTTGGAATTCACTTAAAAGAAATCAAATTCTTTCCTTGTGATAATTTCTAAATTACAGAATTTTATCTCTAATTGTTTTGGAGACACACACTTTCCCCATTTTCACACATTTACCTGGCAGCATGACAATTTAATCTGAATTTAGGGAAGCATTTCATTAGACCTGAAAAGTACATTTAGGAAAGGGGAATACTTTTTGTTCTACTGCAAAGTAACAGCTCCTCAGCTTATAACTAACTGATAAGATTTTAACAAAAATAAATTTAAAAATTGGTTTTGCTTAGTGATGAAACAAATCATCAGCTAATCTCTATATGCACATCTTTAACATTATTTCCACTGAGAGACTTGTTGGTAGCGGGCTTTGTGTCAGATGAGGCTTGGGATTTAGATGATATTATCTTCCTTCTGAAGTAATATATTTCCTCATAAGTGTCCACTTGTTTCTGCAATTTCAAAATTTTCCAAGAGTAGACAGGCTGAATTTGGTGTATGTGCCCAGGTGTCGGCAGTGGCAGAAGCTGCAGGGATGGCCTCTGTGAAGAGATGCCAGAGGCTGCCCCATGCTAAACACAGGCAGTTTCAGCCACCTCCAGAGGACCCACCATGTGGCACAGCTGAGCCTGTCAGCCAAAATGGTGATGCCTCGTGGAAAACAGATTTAAAAAAGAGCAATAACACTACAAAGCAGAGGGGAGTGAGAGGAAAGAAAAATTGTGAGAAACAAACCTGCAGACACCAAGGTCAGAGAGGGGGAAGAGGTCCTTCAGGTGCTGTAGCAGGTATCTCCCTACAGCCCATGGAGGAGACCAAGGTGGAACAGGTTGTCCCCCTGCAGCCCATAAAGGACCATATTGGAGCTGATATCCACCCTGTAGTTATGGAAGACCCCATGATAGAGCAAGTGGATGTACCCTCAGAGAAGCTGCAGCCTGTGGAGATCCCACACAGGGGCAGGCTCCTGGCAAGAACTGCAACCTGTGGAGAGAAGCCCACACAGGAACTATGGGAAAGCGTGAGGAGGAAGATGAAGCAGAGAGGAGCTCTTATGAACTGACCACTCTCCCCAATCCTCATCCCCTTACAATGCTCAAGTTGTAGGGGAAGGTAGATTATTCTGGGGGTGAAGCTGAGTCCTGTTGAGGTGGGGGATCAGGAGAGCAGATGAGTGGGCATCTGGCTGCAGTTCAAATCAGCCCACCACAGGGGTAAAGTTCTTTATGACCTTTCTACATTATGTTTAAGACTAAGAAAGAAAATCTTGTTTCTTTCTTGGCCACACCACTCGCTACTATTTTTCTCCTTTTGGTTGTCCCCTGTGGAGGAAGAGTCAATTATGAGAAGCATAACTAAGCCCTACACAGAATATTACAAAACAAAACTACTGTCTGTATCTTTTTCCTAATGTTATTAATTTATTTTTAACCATCACATGTCATGTTCTGCTTACTTAGATAAAAAGGAGTTAAGATTAAATTCTGTGGGATATATTTATCCTTGCAGTGATTATTGCTGTCTTTTTCCCAGAACAACAATCTGCTAAAGAAATCTGAGGTATAGTTTTATAAGATGCAATGATTCTTTAATTCAGTCATCATAACCAATTAAGTTTATATCAAATAATACAACTAGCAATAAACCCTTAAGGTTTAAGGAAAGTATTTTAAATTCATGACAACTTCAATTGTTTAATAACTGCAAAGACCTAATTATGTTACTGAAACAATTAGAATCAGGTACCAATCCTAATATCTGTACCAGATGCTTTTTAGTCTTGCTTTCCTTTGAGTATAAAGCTGAACTAGGCGAACACTTGAAAACCAAGGAACAATCTCTTGTGACAATAGTGTGTCCTGGACACAAAATTTGTTTTGGAGAACCACATTACTCAAAATAGAATGTGTGAGAAAATCAAGCATGAAAAAGTTGTGACAAAGTTTAATCATGACAAATTAAACAAAGTAGACAAGTCTGTAACACTAAGTCAAATCCAGATGTGATAGTATATTTTTGAATGGTATAATCTTCTTGTGTGTCTTAATTAAGTACTGTAACGATGTTTTGTTCTGTAAAGTCTGGAGGTAGTAGATACTGTTGTGCAGAGCCAGCCCGAGTTTTCTGGGGAGGGCAGTGGCTGCACTTTCCCAAAGTGGGATGAGTACCTGGGATGACTACCTGGACTTAAGATAAGAGTCCAGGAAAAAGGAAGGGTCAGGTAGGAATTGGGTGCTGAGGGGCAGGAAGGCAGCAGTGGCAGAACCTGGGGGACTTCACAGAAGAGCACGGATCAGACATGCAGCCAAGACTTATAGGTAATGAAAAGAATTAAAATTTTTCTAGGTATGCAAGAAGTACTGTATTCCAGGAAGCTTCTAGAAAGTAGTTGAAAAGAGACCAAGACTGAAGGAAGGAACTTGCACTACCTACAAAGACATCTAACAGACACAAGTGAAGCCTACAAAAAGTCTTAAATGTGTGCTGTTTTGGGTGTTTTCAAATAGATTGAAAACTCTAGAACTCCAGAGTTAGGGATGACTTGCAGTTCCTTCACATTGTGTCAAGCAAATAGTCTCAAATAATTAACTTTGTGAGGGAAGAGTAGATAATTATATTGCTTGTATTTTGTGGAAGATGTCACAATCATTGAGAAGGAAATAATATCAGTCACACACTTGCTGACATTCTGCAAGTTATTGGATGAAAACAAATAATAGAAAAGATTTTACTGACAAAATGTTACTGAGCTTTATCTGTAAATCTACCCATCTGCTTGACACTCATTCTGACTTTTCTGACTTTACATTTGTCTTTATCCCCTTTATTAAAAAAAAAAAAAAAAGGAAGAACCCAATATTTGTTATGAAGTAATTTCCCAACGCAGCACAATGTCATTCAGCCATTAAACCACCTTCACTTCCTACATGTACTTCTGTTGGCCTCCTTACTGGCAGCCAAAGGCATTTGCAAATCTTTGTGGACTCCTGGAAAACATCCAAATCATTTCTTTATTCAGGCTGCTGGCCAATATTCTCCTTGATTCTAGCAAACAAAAACACAGAATAAAGGGAAAGTATGGTGAAAAGTCTAGTGAGAATATAATGAGTTATTAATTTTAAGCTGCATTTATCACATCTTTTTCGTTTATTTTAATTGTGCATTTAATAAAACTGATTCATTTATTCTTTATAAAGCTTTCCTTGGAGTATTTTGCCAGCCATTTCATATATCTCTGAATGTCCATCAACTATTTTTTTACTTTGTTAACATGCGTAGTCCTTAGAAAGAAAGAATGGTCTTCTGATGAAGAAACTAGGAAAGAGACCTGGATTTTGTTCTTGGGTCTCCTAGTGGCTTTTCCTATGGTACCAAATTGTAGGGATTGGCGCTCGGAAGATATCGGGTTGTTACGGAAAGATAGGCGGGGCATAGAAGTGGGAGGCTAGCTTGCTTATCGCAGGAACGCAGACGAGACAAGACGAGTATATAAGGCGATTGCGCACTTGAATAAATGTCATTTGCTGCATCCTCATATTGGTGTCTGTGCTCTATGGCCCAGGGATGCGGATAGCCCGTGGCCTGCTCAGCTTCGGAACGAGGCTTGCCGAAAGTGGTCGGCAACACCAAAGAAGTTACTTAAGCTAAAATTCAAGAAAACACTTAAACTCGTAAACCACAATGCCAGTGTATATTCTTAGCACAGAAACCTAGATGTTGTCTCTACCCAACTTAGGCACCTCAGGTATTGCAAACACCTAGATTTAAGTTAAGTGTCAGAGGTTGTTCAATGAGCACACCTAGAAGCATTCCTGCATATTTTTTTGTGCTAAGTATTCAAGTGACAATTTTTTTCCCAGGGCTTTCTGAAATTCAAAGACAATCCTCGTTGTTATATACTCAATAACTTTTCTAAACTTCTTTTAAAACAAACAGTCACTGATTACATAAAGTTCAACTCAAAACAATGAACTCATGCTTCTTATTTTCCCATGGAATTACAGACAAAAGCTCTCTCTCCTTCAGGAAGGGAGAAACCTGAATCCTGGACTTCTGCGGCCCCCAGGAACTGCAGTTACAACTCCCACTTTACAGGGTGCCCTAGATACCATATAGAAGGTTAGGCTCAATGAAAACCTCCTTTCCACTTGTCTACTGAGGCTAGGACACTGAACAGGCAGAACATTGCCAGAGAGAAACCTCAGAGAAAGCATGGGGCTCTGTCGTGGTTTAACCTCAGCTGGCAACTAAACACCACACAGCCGCTCACCCACCGCTTCCTCCCAGCCCTGTGTTTTGCGAGGAGAATTGGGAGGAAAGAAGGTGAAACCCCATGAGTTGAGATAAGGACATCTTAATAGAACAACACAAAGAGAGAAGAAACAACAGTAATAACGATAATACTAATGAAATAATATATAATGCCGATGATATAAACTGTGAGGCTTCACCGGTATGCAAGACACACTGTCCCAGCCCCAGCCTGATGTTGAAAACAGGCACTGCTTCCCGTGCCAGCACTCCCCTTATATAGTGGCACGATGTCAGTATGGTATTGAATATCCCATTGGTTGGTTAAGTTGTTTATCCTGGCTGTGACCTCTCCCAGCTGCAGCCTCTCCCAGCTGCTTGTGAACATTAACCCTATACTAGCCAAGCCCAGGACAGGCTAATATGGGGTTAATAAGCTCATACGAAAGCAGCACTGTGATTTGAATTTAAAGTTCAGAGCGCTTTTGTGTTAGATAAATAGTAATTTTTAAAAAATCTCTTAATCTTCAGAATGGAGGTAACTTTTCTACACCTGTTTAAAGTATCAAACTAGTTGATATTTTAAAAATACTTCTAGTAATTGAAAAATTATGTAGTTCAGAAAATAAAATGTCTTTGAAGACTATTGACTTTTTGAAAATTTCTACTATTCATAATATTTTTATTACAACTTTATTTACTTTTTTTTTTTTTTTCAAATTGACAGACCATTAAGTGATCTCTGTCTTTCATTTATATGGGACTTTTTAAAATGAAAAACATCAGTGATGGTTTCAGGTGGGTTTGCATTTTTGTTTTGTTTGGGTTTTTTTTTGTCAGATGCTTGAAATGGAAACAACTTTGACATCTGGAGGTTTTTATTACAGAAAAAACAGCTAGTTCTAAATGTATATAGTCTTCCTCTAACATCAGCAACTTTTCATTCTGACATTCCTGATCATACTTTGTGGCAATAATTTGTATTAATTGGTTTTCTGACATCTCTTATGTCTAAACTACAGTAACCTATGATTACAAAATACTTTTATCCCAGTTATAGATATGCTCACTGTAAACCTTTGACTCAGTGTCATGTCTTTTTTAAATTTCTGAGTAGTATCTCTCTGACATTGACAGCTAGATGTAAATTTTCCTCTCTGTGACTCGAAACAGTAGAGCAAACAATTATCTCTGTAGTCTGTCTTGAATGTAGACAGAAAGTATGGCATGGTTAGCCTGCTATAACTATCAGAATAAGTTTAGCCCAGTAGCTCTTGAATAGCACAGGTTCATGAGTGAAGTCTGAATATATCGAGAAAGGGTGATGCAAACACAGAAGGAAGATCATCACAGCCATCTTTTCTGAAAGAAGCACATCGATCTTTTGGTTGTCAGTTTATGTACTGAATAGCAATATATATGAGAGAATAATTCTTCAGTGAATGAGGCCTCCAGGCAACAGAGAATTTAAAGTAAAAGATTAACAGGGTTATCACTTGTTGTACCAATTACCAGGAGAGTATGAGATAACCCGCTTATCAGTAGCTCATTGTTAACTTACTCAGAAAACTGGTATTGTTACGCTAAAGGATTATGTGATCAGAAGGATATTAGTTTGCACTAGTCATGTAGTGCAATTCATTTTGGGTGAATACCAGCTTCATTCCAATCACCTTTATGAAGGATATTGTAAGCTCCTAGGGAAAAATACGGATTTATTAAGTTAGTAAAATGCGTTTGATGTACAAGTGCCTATTTACTTTGGGATTAACATAACACAGTGGTAGCTATTTGTCCTTCCTCTGAATGGTGTGAAGTGAGATTTTAGATTAGAAATGAGATAATCTGAAGACTAATTGTTCCCCAGTAGGCTAAGTATTTTTCTACTCTCCTGCAAACTATGCTATGTTGTTACAGTCTTGCAGCAATTAGTTGCATAATGAGATATTGCAGATTTAAACTGGAAGAAAAGTATTCATTTTTCCTAACTTTCTGCAAGATTAGTGCACTGCTGTTTGGTTGATAGCACTGAAGAGCAAAATGGGTGCAAAAAAGGCAGGTGAAGTGACTGGTCAGATGTAGAACTTTGCATTTCATTCTTAGGTACCCATCCTGGGGAGCGTGAAGCTTCCTTCTGCTGGTAGTGTAGTGATTCTGAAATTATTTGTTCTTGGTTCTGGTAGTGTAATAAAACACGGAATTTTACTTTATTATGAATAAGTGACTTGATTGAGAGCTTTCACAAGTAAATGAAAGGCTCACACATCGGTTTGATGATACAATAAATCTGTCTATAGGGCTCTCTGCACTAGATAAAAACCATTACAGGCACAAAGCACAAAAAAGTGTTTCAGTATAAACTTGGTTTATTTGTTAAGTTAGTTAAAATAATTTTGTCAGTTAACTTTCCACAAGAAAACTTTACCCTGGATCAAGTGCTGTTTAACCAAGCCACTCTATACAAGGTTATTGGTTGTCTACTCTCAGCAAAAAACCTGTAAGCTCCCTCATGTGTACTCTGGCTAATTTGGCAGATGTGTGATCTTGTGCTTTACTGCCTCCTTATCAGGTTGCCTGTTAGCGGTTCCTATTATATTGGACAGTATAATATAGACTCATGAAATATTCCAGTTTAGTTTTATCCGAAGGAAATATAGTCAGTACATTCCTGGGTTTCTTTAAAATGTGAACCCATATTTCAGGGACTTAAAGCACTAAGAAAATCACCATTTATCAGGAGACTTCAGATGGACAATACTGACTTTTGTAGCGTCAGACTATAGTTCAGTATGAAGACTGTTATTTGTTACTTTCTCAAATGTCCTGTTAGATTGACTACCTGTTTGCTCAGTAGGGCAATGGAATGCCAGAATGAGATTTTATAATCAAAAGAGACAGTGTGTGAGATTTGTCCATATAACAAGTATCCACTCCTGTACTACTGTTAGTGTCATTTATATTCAACAGTGGTAAGAGTGTCACCGAAATCCAGGATAAA
>VZZY01009858.1:208838-246411 GCA_013400335.1 Eurystomus gularis | reverse complement strand
CTCCCCGCCGCCGGGACCGGAGCCTCCGCAGCAGACCCCCGGTGCCCCGGCAGCCCCCGGCCGCGGTGAGTACACGAAGGGGACCCGCATCTTGCCGGGGGGGTGTTCACGCCGCGCGTTGGCGGCCGCGCTGCCCGCCGCAGCCCGGGGCTCTCCTCCCCCCCACCCGCGGATTGCAGCGATGCAGAAGCATCTTTTTCCCAGCGCAGCCCACGCAGAAGACAAAAAAAAAAGGAGCAGGTTTCTCGCCAGGTTTCCTTAAAAAAAAAAATTAGGAAGGAAGGTGTATCTCCCAGCCAGAGCTTTTCAAGAGCTTTTGCTACATTTGAAAATTACAGCCAGGCGAAAGAGAAGGGGGGTGGCGGGGGGGGGGTCCACGCTTCTTGGTTCCAGTGTCACAGAGGCGAGGGCATTGCCCTGGGATGTAAACTCCACGGCACGTTTCCGACAGCCAGATGTGCCCAGCCTTGCTCTGCAGACCCAAATTACAGAGTCCCCCTCGGAAAAAAAATTAACTTCTGCCCTGGCACTGAGTGGTAAAATGGCTTCTTGCAAACTGAAGAAGCGCTAAGTACAAATCAGCAGGGGCAGTTTACGGTGCTAAAGGTTCCTGCCTGTCATCCTGGACCTTTTTTTCCCAACACGTTTGAATTCCCTTTCAGCACAGTATCGGTTAGAATTGTGCGAAGTTCATCTTAAGGAGCTACGAGAACTCTCCTATGCTGGGCACTTCACAAGAACCCTGACCTTTCACTGGGGCTTATCCTAAAAGATAAAGTCCTGCAGGGAACGCAGGGAATGGGGCAAGGCACCTGCAAAAGCATAAATGAAATGTCTGTTTTTAAACTAGGGCTAAAATGGCTTCTGAATCCCGCAGAATAAGGGGCACCGGGGGGGCTAAAAGACAAAGTCCAGAGCTCGCTGGCAAAATTCAGTTTGACACCCCAAGGACCCTGAGATAATTTCCTCAGCCCCAGAAGCTTTTTCTGCCCTTAGTCCAATCAGCACTGCTGAAAGTCGGGCTGCCAAAAAGGGTAAATTCCCTCTGAAAGAAACTGAATCAGCCAAAAGTATAATCAGCTTTTCAGGGAAGTACAAGACCACTGAACCCTGTTTCCAGTTGCATTTCTTTGTTCCTCTGTAACTGCTTTCTGATATTTGCAGAAGTAATTAGGAGGGCCACTGGTATTTATCAGGATTTTAAATAAAAAGCTGCATTCTGTGCAGGGAGCATGAAAGGTTTTGCTTCGGTGTGCAGCCACGAAAAGGTTAAAGCCAGTTCAACAGCTCCTGGGGAAAGTTTTCCTTCAGCAGACAGTGCCTATCAAGATGGTCTTTCTTTCCCTGGTTGCACCCTGAGAGCAGGAAACGGGGCAGCATTTCTGTGGCCACACAGCCCTCTGCACTCCTCAATAGTAAGATGATCATCAACACGATGATATTTTAATGAACACTTTTACACACGGAGCCAGTGAAGGTTTAAAGGAAAAGATACTGGCACGGCACAGACCACAATAAAATGCGATGCCCTGTAGGAACACAGAGTATTCCAAAGCTTTTCAGGGTTTGACCCTCATGAAGCACAGGACCAATCCTGGGTACACACCGCATTTATATGCAGAGTAGACTGCAGGCTGGAATAAGGGCTTCTGCTAAAGTTAATTGTAATTTGCTGGTGAGGGAGGATCGCACATTTAGGCCTTAAGTTATGAACATCTATTCTGATGGAAATAGGGACATTTGGCCACACTTTGTCAAATCAGAAGGAGAGCTTTCTGCTGCAGAGGTGTTACCAGCCAGGTGAGGTACCACCAGCCGAACATACGCACCTCGAAATCAGGCGTGCCAGGGTGGGAGCCTGTTGATCCGTGATGAACTTTTGCTTGTATTTGGTAACGCTGGAGAACAGGCAGAGAAGATTTTTAGTCCACACTAGTTAGAATAGCAGCAGGCCTGGAAACCGAGCTGCTAATTGCAAACGCTTTCCACAGAACAGACTTTTTTTTTTAAATTTTCTGAAAGGAGAAGTACTTTCACGAGTACACTCTAGAAAAAGCAGCTTTGTATCTGGACATACCATAGTCCCTGAGGGTGTGACTATAGGTACACAAACAAAGCTGTAGTTAACCTCTCTAAGGGAATTTTGTGGAGAATATCTGTGAAAGATAAAAGTGTATTTGTTTCACTAGCACTGTAACTTTTAATTGTATCACCTCCTTGCACCAACATATATGGTCTAAATAGTGTGATGCCTGTGGCTTTTTCAGATGTAGTTTGTCTTATCTCCCGCAAAATAAGGGCTGCAGACAAAAAGCTGTGCTACACCGTGATACATTCACAGCATTCACAATTCAGCACTGAGTGCATATATTGGAGTGAACGACAATTTCCTTCCTGTATGAGCATTTTAATTTATAGAAACATACTGTTTTGTGTAAAGAAGGTAGTGGATAATTAACTGTATTCATTTAATCTAATTATAGGCCTCTGAGGCAAAAAGCTGACACTTTTCATTGTGGTATATTCAGAGAAGTTAATTGAAAAAACATTGCAGCCACAAGGCATAACATGCCCATCTTATATTTGATACTAATTCTTTTCTGAAAAATGGGATGAATCTGATGCTCGCTAGAGATAAGAATTACTGTTACTCACCCGAGTAAGGCAAAGTCTGGGGAAGCTCGTTATGCAATGCTGCAGTGCGCTGCAATATCTCTGCAATTCCAGAGCTAACCACAGACGACTTAATTTGCCAAATTGTGAGATGGTTTTGTAATGTACACAAGTATCTATTATAAATTAAGAAATGATTGAATGCCTTTTTAGCTGGGACGTAGGTCAAAATCTGAACAGGGATCTGCTTCAAGAAGCAATAGGTCCATGTATCCATTCCTAGCTCTGTTTAATCTTCAGGAGGAACCAAGCAGTAACAGCAGCCTTACCCCCAGGAGTTGTTATTAGGAGTGTAATTTGTGTTTCTAAGCTATCAGGATGACAGACAGATAACTAGACAGCAAGTCAACACTTGCAACCTGCAAGTATACGAAAATAAATGTATGTCAGACCATTTGCAGTTTCAGAGTAATTTTTCCTATCACCTGATACATACCAACAATCTTCTGACAGCAGTGCTACTTTCATTCTCAAAAGGAAAGTAAAGCAGCTCAGCTCTGCAAAGCTTGCCTGTCAGCGGACAGAGAACCTGACAGAGCAAATGTGCTGGCTGTGGGGAATCATTTAGCGTTTATGCTAAAGCAGCTTCACCTTGCGAGCTGAATCATCACGTTAGAGGCAAATATCCCTGTTTCCCCCGACTTTATCACCGGCAGAGAGTGACTCTGGTGTCTCTGGAGCTGCAGCAGTACCACAGGGCAGGACCCGTCCCACTCCACCTCCAGCTGCTGCACTCCCTGGCTCCTTCTCAGTGACCTCCACTTCTGCTCTGCCCATGGGCACGCAGAGGGCACCCAGCGCACCCAGCCCTCTCCATCTCTCTTCCTGTGTCTCCAGGTGCTGTTGCACCTAGCTGGTGGGAGAAAAAATTGCAAAGGCAGTGCTGCTCATCCCTGTGATGAAGTGTGCCTAACTACTGTGGTGGTGGTGCAAGCCCTTGTAGATGACAAACACCCAAGGTGAAAGGCCATCGAGCCAAGCACAGGGCCTTGCTTTGCTCTGCCAGTGAGAGGCATTGCTGGCAGCCCTACCTATAATTTTAAAATTACTTAAAATATTTTCAAATGTATTTTGCAGAAATATTTTTTTTACCGTGGTTAAAAAAGCAGCATATTGTGCTTTAGGCACTTCAAATGTTGGTTATTAAAGTCAGAGGAAGCCTGAAAAGTAAACAGACAGTGACATGTGGTCACCTTAACTCTGTAGCTCTGGCTCAAGAGATTCAGAATATTCGGTAAAGAAGCTCCCTAACAAGAAAAAAAAGTGTAGCTATAGATGCTAGCCATACCCGATTCCTGTTTCTCTACCATTACAGATAAATCACAATTTGCATTTATGCCTGACTCAAAATTTCAGCCTATTCTTAGACCTCAGTCTGCACTCACACTCCTTCTCTCCCTTGCTGCTCGTAACTGCCTGGCTGCCCTTCTGCCTGGCTCCTGCCCTCTCTTCCTCCTTTGTCCTGTTTTCAGGTAACTACCAGCTCTTGCTCTTCCATGTTTTGTTTATCCACCCCTCCATTCCCTGGCTCTTGCCTTCACACTCTATTTTAATCTCTTAGTTTCCTTTTATTCATCTGCACATGCACACTCTTATTTTTTCTTAATTATTTCCCCTGGCATTTTAATCTCCATTATGCTTATTAACCTCCTTACCTAATAAATCATATCCTTTCCCCATTGCCTGGCAGAGTCTCATTATGTGTACACGTATAATATTTTTTTTCCTAGTCATGAAGAACTGCTTCCACAACTGATTTCTATCCATGATGTCCTAGTTGGCCTAGGAAAAGCCCTAGCACCGGTCAGTAATAGTTGTCTCCCTGGCACCTACTGCCTTCATCTCCTCCTTTTGCCTCTCACTTTCTGCTCCCTCCCTGGTTACAGGCTTCCTCCCAAACTCTTTCATCTGCATGATTCATTCTCCTTTTCTGACTGCCTTAACAGCAACAGGAGGGAGATGATGTGCATAGGAGGGGTACCTGGACCTCACACAGTAATCTCTTGGGAACGCAGGAGGAGAAATTGCAGAGAAACACTGCTTGGTCCCCACTGCCTCAAGCAAAGAGCCTGCTCGGTTCTTCTGTGAAAAATCTGCACATGGTGCCTGCATGCCATACAGCAGCCGAACGCAGGACGGGCTCTGTCAGCATAGGCTGATCTTCGGAAAATTTAGCTGCCAAAAGCTAACAATTCTGAACCAATCATGTGCAAACTGAGATTTTGTGGAGTCTCATAACCTTGTTACATTTGGATGCACATCTGTGAAACCACAGTCGTGGTGCTGCCAAATTCCAAGTTGCTGCTCAGAAGGTACATGGGTGAAACCAGACCAGTGATGGTGTTCCCTTTCAAATTCTGCCTGTAGAGAAATGGGGATACTGATACTTCTGAATGAAGCAACTGGATTATTATTTTTTAGTATGGGCAAAATATTTTTTTAACCTTGTTCTTGAAAATGACTACAGTGGTTTAGCTGGAAACTGCCAAAAATTAAACCTGGGGCAGATGCTTGGCTTGGAAAATACCTGCCCAAACAGTTACAACCAACCGAAAACAAGATGTTATTATGAAGCACTGGACAGCATTAAGCAGAGCAGTTCCACGACTTTGGCCTAAATGTGGAAGATTTTTAAGTGAGCTGTAATGAATTTCTTAATAACAACTTTGTTGAACTAAGCAGAATTCAGTCAGATCTCACATTTTTGGGTGAAGACATTTCCTCTAAGAATAGAGGTTATGATCCAGAGTGCTCTGATGTGAAGGGGGAGAGGGAGGAGCGTGCTGAGCTTGAGACTGGGAGCACTGGGACTGAGGGCTGGAGCAGTTTCTTTGGCAACAAAATCAACCTGAAAAATCTACAGAAGTGCAGAAATAAACGATCAAAAAGTATTCTAGAGAGGCGAAACTTTATGGAAGCAGGGGGTAAAAGGAATTGCTTCCGGTGGGAGAACATCAAGGCAGCAGAAACTGAAGCCCAAATATTTTGTTAGCTCTGGGGTTCTTAAGTACCCTGGCTGTGCTCTGCATGTGCCGATGGATCTAACCCACGGAGGAAAGCAGGTCCCCTCATCCCCACACCCTGTCAGGGCAGCTCACCTTCACAAGCCCCAGTGTAACCTACCGGCCCCCAAAGGTGCTCCACATCTCCCCTGGCTGACTGTTTGCCGCCTTCGATCAAACTGAAAACTGAGGCAGTTTGGGAGCCGCTCTCTGTGTCGAAACCTCCCTTTTCTGGCGGAGGCGGTGCACGAGCAGCAGGTTGGACAGCCGAGGGTATTACCTGTTCCAGCCACCTGACTTGAACGCTCCGCTGCCTCCTCGCTGGAGATGTCAAGAGTAGGTTCATGGCAACGGCTGCAGTGATGGCTGCTGGATGCTGCTCTGCATTTAAAATTGTCCCTCCATCCCTCTGCCACGGAGAGTCACAGGAGTCCTTTCCAATATACAATGAACTGCCTGTTAACTTGCAAATACTTTTTTTTTTAATATATAAAATTACTTTACAATTCTTTTAGCAGATCTAACAGACTGTCTATCACTTAATGTTTGCCTAAAAGGAACATTCTAGCTTGAAAAGAAATTAATCCAGGAAGTCCCATGGCCTTTGTTTTGCAGGAAGTCAGAGGGGGTGCAAATGGTGGTCCCTCTGGCCACCTCACCTCTGTTGTCTAGGGTTTTATCAGCAAAGTGACACTAACGCTGTAAACCTTCTGTGCAGTTAAAATACACGGAGACACCTTGCACAGCCTATGTTTGAAGAAATTGGGTTGCATTTAAGCAAAGAGCTTTATGTTAATGATCATGATGATACGAATGATGGTCAAAATGGTGACCTGTGACAACACTGCGTGGAGAACAATATGAAATTAAAGCTACTGTAATAATAATAATAATTTTAAAAATCTGTTTTCATAAACACCAAGTTGAAAATGCTTGCTAGGTGCTGTTGCTTGGCGTACAAGTTCTATCGCTTTTCTTGAAAGTGCATGTGTTTAACATGTTTAGATTTCTCCTCAGGTTTAAGATGAAGCCTGAGCTGGCAGTGCTTTGTCCTGGGACCACTGCAACACTGACATAACGTACCTTACTCCTCGTGGTATTTTCTGCTCGGCACCTTCTTCCACTTGATACAGTTTCACCTTTTTTTTTTTTTTTTTTTTTTTAAGCAGGAAAAAGAAGGTTTAAGGGTAGCAGAAAAATTGGCCTGACAACATGATCTAATGAACCACAAAGCAGCCTTCAAAGAGAAAAAGTAGCAGGAAGTTCTTTCATACCAGGTATTAAAAATAGACTGCACCAAGTCCTGGAATGTGCACAGCAGTTATGTAACGATTTTTCAGTGACATGCGTTAGGAAATATTCTCAGTAAATGTTTTTACTTCTGAACACTGAGTTTACTTCTCTAAAGTTTGGAAATTCTTCACATGGATGCTTCTGAGAATTCTAAAATTATAATGTCCATTTGAATAACCTATCAATTAGCAAGCCACATAATGACACCATCTAATGATACAATTGAAGTATTTGAATTTAATATATCATTTTCATAATGGTACAAGATGAGACACACAATGGAATCCCACTTTTTTGCCCCACAACTTAGACTTATTTCTGACAATGTAGTAATTTTGCACTGGAGGCACCAAAAGAGAGAAATCAGCATAGGTGCATATCTTAAATAATAAGAATACCAGCTATTGTGGAGCACTGAGAAGCCTTTCAAATGTTTCAAAAAGGTTTCCTTGTTATTAGGTGACTTTTACACACAAAAAGCACCTGTGGAGGACTGAGAGGAGCCAGAAGAGCTATATCTAGCTTCTATCATACTGAGGAAACTAAATAGTAAAGGAGTTTGGAGAACATCTTCCTCAGACTTTTCCCCAGAGATTGAGGAGCACTCCCAGAGATCTAGGCTCTGGATCTTTGCAGTATAATTTGAGAAGGTAATAAAGGAGATGGAAAACAATTAAAGTTTAACTTCTGGATTTTCACAGTCCTATTATTTTCTTGGATTACTTAATGAGCAGAACAAATCTGCAACATCATCTGCCTACAGCAAGAGGATCATACAAGGAGGGCAGCATTACTTTCTTGTCTGCCCAAAACCTTGTCTGCCTTTTCTTAACTTGACTGTTAAAAGACACAAGCCCTGCCACAACCTTTAGACTTCCATGGCCACCGTGAATTCATCACTAACATTATTAATTTAAATTTATACTTCAAAGACAGCAACATTCCCTAATGTGAAGGCTCCCACACCTCTCCCACCATGGCTGGTGCCCATATTTTGGCTCCTTGTAGAAAATTTTTCCCAGTTCATATAATGGAGATTAAATACCAGGAGATCCTAAATGGTCAGATATGACCATAGTAAAGCAATATGAGTCTTCTAAGATGAGTAGAATTCCGCTCTTAGTGTTGAGTCTGGCTTTCCTGAGATGTCTTTAAAATATTTTCAAAGTTAAAGATGCTTTTTGTGAAGGAAGTTAAGCTCCACACTGTTCTGTTTGAGACTGCAGAAAAACTTGACCAAGGTACAACCAGATAAAACACCCGATTTGTTTTGTCTTCTTACTGTTCTGCAGAATGACAGAATTAAAAAATCCATATTTGATGTGTGAAAAAAATGTACTATGTTCAAAATATTTCGTTTTGGAAAGATACATAAATAATAAAAGCAGGAGAACAAGTTAGCCTCTTGTAAGGAACCTGTTCGATGAAATATTAAGGAACCTTTTAATTGGCAGTCTGAAAGAAAATGAAATAGGGCATACTGAATCCATGTCAAAAATCAGTGTTAGAAGAAGGAAGGAAATGAGCATCAGAGTTGAGATGAAAGTTCTGCTTTTCAAAATGACAAACATGATTTTTCAAGATCAAGGTGTCTTTAAGGCCATAAACTGAAAGAAAAACAGATTAAACTATCAATAAATTCATTTGCTTCTAGATGCTGTTATACAAATACATTTATGGGAATCCACTGCCTAAAAAGCAACTTGTGAATAAGGCAACACTTGTTTTTCTACACTGATACACATGCAAAGCTCGAGCTGTTGATGAGGGAAGGAACAGTTTCATGCATAGGACGCAGCAGTGCTCCCAGTTACAGGAAGGCTCAGCATTCAGCCTGATCAGTTTACAGGACATTCTGTATTTTCTTACATATTTTATGACTATTGTCATATAAGCAACAATGCCTTAAATCAGCCTTTGTCCATTGTGAGGAAGGGACATTTTAGAGCAAATAGAGAATTACAGACTCTTGTTATATCTAACTTTTCTGTAGGCTGTGCCTCACTCGGTCACCTGTGAACACTCGGGAGTTTTATTGTGTACACCCACTTAATTTTCATATGAGATTTGCTGTTACTGAATGTGATATTCAAAGTCAACATTGCAAATGTAGATGTAAATTAAAGCTTTTATTTTGGCTGAATTTAAAACCTTGTCTTTTCCGTCCCTAAACAAATACAGGAAACCTCATATGTATACTCAGAGAAAAAAAAAATTCCTTCTTTTTCCATTGCTGTTATTTTACTTGCAATTTTCCTTTTGTTCACATACCTTTATTCTCTTCATTAAAGTTGCTGATGTGTTTAAACTAGTAAGTCCTATTTTTATATCCATAAATGGGGCAAATTTGAGATCACCAACGAAAACCAAAGCAAAGCTCTGCACCATATTTTCATCCACTTCCTGGAAAGGCAGAGATCATCCTGTAGCACCGAAGGCTGTAGCCTCCCATGGTGGGAAGAAATTCTGAATTTTACACTGTTTGCTGGCCACATACAGCAGAAGAATGGACAATACCACATGAGCTTGGGACAATTAACAGGATGCCTTTAGAATATTCTTATTATGTTAATCTTGTTTTGCTTAAGCCAGCATTCCCCTTGAGAGGAAGAGAAATGATACTGAGACAATTTACTGTTGCAGATTAATTGTATGTTCTATTTCCCAAGCATTTAATTTGGCCATAGCAACCTGTGTAACTCTGATGAGTTGTCAGAAAGTGACAGAGAAGAGAGACCAAGTTCTTTAGAGGTGGCCAGTAATTTTAAAGGGATGAAAGGCAATGGCTGGCATGACTGCTTTCGTCCAGGTGAAGCCTCTTCTAAACAGGGTAAGGGAGAATCAAGTGATTTAGCCTCACCAAAACTCATGCCACTTGACATCTTTCTGAAATGTTTGCTGAAGGGGAACAGTGGACTGGAACAGAAGACTGAGAAAAGAAGTCAGGCTTCATATGGCAAAAAGCATATGAAATAAAAGAAAAAAAAAGTGCAACATTTTTTACTTTGCATGACAGATAAGTTAAGATTTGGAATATAAATTTGGGGTAGGAATTGGGATAGATGGACCTGCTCATATCTGAGCCATCTAGTTGGAAGGCAGCTGTCTCTACCTTCCCGAGCACAGGTAGGTCCACTGTAAAAAGGCCAATACATTAGGTTCCTGTTGCTTCCAAACCAGTGGGTCTGAATGTGACCTTTCACAGTGTTTGTCTTTTTTTTTTTAGCTCTGGCATTCTAGGAAGTGTTTCCATGTGCATACCCCTTGTCTGAGTCCACTTTGGTGTGTGGGCCTCCACAGTTAAGCAATCCTGGCTCCTTAACCCATGGCCCCCAACTTTCCCAGCCTGCTGCCTCAGTTCTCCTCTCACAGCTGTAAGGATTTCGCCTTTTCAAACTCCGGTTTGACTCAGTCTGTCAACACAGTGACTTATACTCGGCGTAAAATCTTTTTGGGAACACAAAGGTATAATTTTTTAGTTAAATACTTCCTGTTTTTCTGGGAAAACTTAAAGGCAGCGGATAGTGGAGACAGATTAGGATTTGAGGTTTTATTAGGCTCTCAAGGCATCTCTCCGTGAGTACACTCTGTTTCATTGGGAATATTTATTATTCAGGAAACAACACCTAAAATTTTCCATGCCATGAAAGAATCCTGCAGAATCCTACAGAAGAAGGTGGCGTATCAATCACGCCAAAGAAGACTTCCACTAGCCTCTTCACTACCTGTAATCCTGTATCCTTCTCCACAAAGCAGGCAGCTGTAACCAAGCACTAATAGGGAATTACTCTTTGGGAATGGGACACAGACATTTTAGTTATAGGGAGCAGAAGACAAGAATACAAATCTGGAGTGGATAAAATACTCATCCTGGTGCATTTTGAAGATAATCTGTTCCCATTTTGTGACCACATCCCACAGATTACTTATTTTCAGAGAATTACCCTTCACAATTTTAGATTCCAGAGAAATACGACTCCCAGTGGTTCAGGGATTCCTTTTACTAAACCGACCTTGAAGAAAAGACCCGTTTCATTCTGTGCCTAATCTCTTCCTTTGCTGTCCTCCTGTTATCGCTTTTGAGAGGCCAGTCCCATCAGTGACTTGCACTCTGCAGGCCCTGTGCTCTCCCCAGCTTGCCTGCCCTGCAGACAGCGGGCAGGGGCGAAGCTCCTTGCAGGGACTGGGCACAAACTTGTTCTAAATGTTACTCAAAAATCCTAATCTGAGTCTCAGTACCAGATAGCCATTCATTTATTAAAAGCAAATACAGCAGACAACTAATGCTGCACTTTTTCTATTCTTCAAACCTGCTGCTAACAATGAAGAAGATGATGTCATTCCCTGGATGTGACAAAGGACTAATATTATATGCAGTAAAAACAATGACTCAACAGTTTCTATGCCCTTGAGGTCAAAGCATTCAACAGTTTTGAAAGTAGACTGCTCTTTTTGTGCAGTTTGTGGTTGTATATTAATGCAACGTGTAAAATCAAGATATAACTTTTAAAACCCCTTTTTTTTTGTTTCAGACTGTTTCAAACTAAAAGTCCAATTGAATATCTCATAAGATGATCAAAATTTTGCTCAGATATGTTAAGTGTAATATTGCAAAACCCCTTTGTTTGGGAGAGGGGGTAAAAAATCCATTATCTATGTTATCTCTTGTATGATCTCAAGAGGCACTTTGCAATTCCTAGTAACATTAGTAAGAACTGTGAGTATTAATGCAGCAACTAGATAATACGAAACGTTCTGGAGATATTTTGTAATGGTCTGAAAGATAAGAAAGACCTTTAACATGGAAGGGTGTTTTGAGAGACAATTGAAAGCAAGGATTCTGACAACCAAAGTTGCCCAGATTTTCTGGCATACACAAGGTATTGACCAAGCCCTGGCCATCTTTAACCCCAGCTGCCTCTAGCTCAGGCTGGTGCAGGAAATGCCTGCTCTTGATACGGATCCTTTCTTCAGTACATCGAAAACTGCTATGGAGAGTTATTATCCTCTTCATACAGACAGTGAAACTGAAGCACAGAGAAGTGACACCTCAAGGTCATTTAAAAGTCAGGAAAGTTTGGAAAGAACCCAGATTTCTCAATCCCCGTCCAGCACTCTGCCCACTGGGCTTCGCTGCCTCGCCGAGTAGCTGCTTGACACCGCTCCTTTTCAAAACTAGATACAATTTAACAACTTTGAGAAGCTTTCAGTTCATGGTATTTTTGTCTATATAATTTCACTTTGTGGAAAAGTAGACTTGCCTAATTAGATCAGGCTGCTGACGCACGATCAAGTGCAACGGAATCCCAGGCCAGCTGCAGTCTCCATTCCTCTTTTCCTTGCAGACCAAACTCAGAGGCACGAGAGCAAACTGGATTATATCTAGAAGGCCTTCTCTGTAGAAAGAAATACCATTTTGCTTGCATTGATGCTAGCCGACAGTGTTTTAGATTAAAATGAGTCTTACTGTGGAATAAATAATATTAATCATCCTGACAATTAATTGAAATTAAACTTTAGATTCTGAATCGTAAGGCATGTCTTCTGGCATGCTGACAAAGTGCTGGACAAAGGTTTCTCAGTTTATGCTGACCATGTCACCTAAAGGAATTGCAAACGGGTTCAGACACAACTTGCATAGTAGATGCCAGGCCCAAGTGATTACTCACCCAAAATATGGAAGCGCACATCTGGCAGGCTAGCTGGCCAGCATCCTGACAGCTTGATTGAAGAAGTAAATGCAAGAGGCACGGCTCAGTCTGATCTTTAAACTCTGTGTCTTCTAGTGCTTAAGAAATTCTTATCTTTCAGATATTTCAACCAAATATTTAAGCCCTAAAGATATCTCAGGTGTTACAGAGTTATGTCACGCTGCTCAAGCAAGGTGAGGAAGCTTCCGAGTTACCCAACAGTCACAAGGCTCCAGGGCTCAACATGGTTCCTTGCAACCAACAGAACTCACATGATTTTAACGATGAGGACTCGTTAGAGCACTTCAGTGGAAACATACATTTCCACCGAAAATTCAGTGACAAGTTGCTTTTATAAACTCAAACAAAATCAGACAGATTTGAGACAACACAAAATGAAGACACTAAAGTAACCTAGAGAATCTCCTCTGGATATCTTGAGCTAATTACAAATCACATGACCTTCAGAGTCTGGTATTTTCATTTCCATTGTAATTGATCCTCCATAGTCATGATTAAGGAAGGACACAATGATTTTGGTGTCTTGTAGAAGAGCGCTGAAATGTATGTCCCATGTGAAATAGACAGGCATTAGAATCTCTGTTTGAAGTCAGGAGATATTTTTGCAGGCCACATCTCTCACTGCTTAATGAAAGCCAAGATCCGAATGTACTGCAGAAAGATTCACCCATGCTGTGACCGTGTTACATGTGCTGTTCAACAGAATACATGTATTTGTTCCTTTCCTGTGACTCACATGAATACAAATATATTTTATTATATTAAAGGTAAAGTAATTCTTGGTCTATTTAATAAGTAGACTTACAAAGAAAAAATAAACATAGGGGCTCACAGCCTAGCGTGTTCCAAGAAGGGCTCTTCACCTGACCTTTGCTTTTAAAGCCCTGATCCCAGCCACAAACTTCAAAAACTTGCATAACATTAAGTACTCTAAGTACTATTGAAGCTGCTCCTTTGTTAAACAGGAGATTACAAGTTTTAACCAGGGACAGAGATTCCTATTCAGGAAAATACTGAAGATCATATTTAAAATTAAACATATCTTCACATTATCTTGTAGATCAAAGCTTACCTAAGCAGGTGACACTTCCAAAAGAATGAGTCCCTCCCCAAAAGCAAAGGCATATTAATATTAGAGGTATGAGCCATTTTTCAATTATTTCAAAATTTTGGTAATATGAGATCTGACAAAATGAAAACTATGTTCAGCGTAGGTTTTACTGTCAGGACCAAAATTTCAGACCAGTAGCACTTATAAATTCATAAAGACAAATGTACTCTTAATGTTAAATAATATAGATAGAAAACAAAAGCTTTTCATGAAATGGTGAAGCACGTTACAGATGCAGCGCTTGAGGATATGGTGTAGTGGTTAGAGAGATGCTAGGAGAAAGGTTGGACTTGATGACCCTGGAGGTCCTTTCCAACCATAACGATTCTGTGATTCTGTGATTCTGTGATTCTGTGATTCTGTGATTAGGCTTTGGGCTATTTTGTACATGTGTTCATCACATCCCCATCAGATCCATTAGTAGGTCAATCCTTTATTACATGTTGCAGTGTCTGTTTAGAACCTCACTCAAAAATACCATCTCAACAAACTACTTTACACGGTATAGCATGATATTATTGATCTGCAACACTATTACAAGCTCCAAGATTATGAACAGGAGAAGTATCAAGTAGCATCAACTCTAATTCTGATTTTACCCCACAGTACCAGGTTGGAGGAGGCCTTGAGCAACCTAGTCTAGTTGAGAGGTGGATTAGGAGGCTGGATTAGATGACCTCTAGGGTCCGTTCCAACCTAAGCCATTCTATGATTCTATGAATACAATTGACATCATGCTGCAATACGGAAATAGACTCAGCTATGGCCCAGGGGTTTATATTTTTTTGATATATTCACTTGTTTCATAGTTCTACTGTTACTTCTCTCATGTGTTAATACAGACAAGAATGTTTTATAATGTTAAAAAACCCTCCTGTTTAGCTGGAAGGCCTTTTGGGAGAACATCATATACTCTCCTGTTATTATCCCATAATGTTAAATCTTTGTCTTATTTTCTCCTCTCTGGTAATTTTCTACTGTTTGGAGGAACAAGAAGGAAACGTTATACCAATTTCAGTCTAATTTCCCTGGTGAAACAAAGTAAGAAATAGGCATAGCATGCATAATATGTTAACTATGCTTTGTCAGTTACTGCTTGTGGAGAAGAGGTTGGCATACAAAATCTGATGGATATTCCCTCCCTCCTCTGAACAGATCCATACTCCCTTCCAGGAGGGAACTTGGGAGATCTGACTTTATCAGTAATTTTCCTAAGTGCATAGATAGGTCTGAAGCCTACAGAGAAATGTTGAGAGAAGCCCTGAGAAGGACCTCAGCGTACTCTACCACCAGCTTCAGAGCTGAGGGTGAACCCAAATCCCAGAAGCCAGGAGCAGCAGGAGGAATGGATACCTCTTTGCAAGTCAAGGCTGGAGACAATCTGCTCCTGAATTGCAAGACAGGGTTTGGGGATGCTGGATGGAGAACAGACCTGCTCCTGAATGCTCATATTAGACATCAGGCATAGAGGGGCTTCAGGTCAATGGGTATGGTGGGTAGGCTTCCTTACTGAGCTGAAGAAATAAGGCAAGATTTTAGATGGGATAATTTTCTCGCAGAAGACATAATCTGCTCTATCAGTTAGATGGAATTATTACCCACTCACAGAGCTCTACACAGCTAGAATGGTATTACTCACTCTCCTTAACAGAAACCTAGTACTGTGGTTTTGGTGACACACTGAAAATTTGTTTTGATCTTTTTTGTGTTTTTAGATGGAAATGTACTGTCTCCTTTCTCATCTTGGATTACAGCCTATACTGATTTTTTTTTAAGTGATTAAGAATAGAAGTTTATATGGATTTATATAGATTTATTTGTAAATGCTGGTTATGGGCCTCCCATAATGAATCAGCTTTTTTTTTCCTAAAAGCCTTTCTAAGTACTAATTAGGAAGTTGTCTATTTTCCCTTGCAAATGCCATATTACAAATGCGTTTTTCGACAAGAATAAAATACTGCTTTTTTAACTGGAGTGGATGTTATCACTTCAGATGTGCTTATATGTATTTCCTGTGCTTAGATATAGTCTAGCAATAACAATACCACAATTACCAGAATGTATAATCTATAATGTAGTGCTGTGTAAATCAACACATAGCCGAATGAGTTGCACACATCCTGCAGGATACCACTGCCATTCTAAATTGTTTCCGGTTACACTGTGCATCTGCAGGATGATTTCTGAGCTGTGCTCAGACTGACTCCTAACTTAGAATACTGGAAGTTACCTCCTTCTAATATTCAATGCGATCCAAATGTCGATTTAGGTATAGACATGGAGCTAAGGCGTGTTTTGTTCATGACTTTCTAAATGGGAAACTGGAAAACGAGACTTAAAACAGTTTTGATGTTTTAAAAATACTTATGTGACTTCTGACGAGAATGCAACATCATTGCAAACATTGCAAGGGCATTAGGATTTCAATTTGGTGGTTAAATTACTAAAATAACGCATACCTGGGTTTTACATAGAGTGGAGACTTAAATGTACGATCTCAGATGCTCTGCCATTCCCTTTAGAATAGACCATCATTTCTTCTCTATGTAAAATATCTGAAAAATGCACATTTTTGACAGTAATTTTATGAAGCCAGAGAAAAAGCAAAGTCCAAACGGATCCAGAAATTTGTCATTTTAATTGCAACAGACATTGCAGTCATACCCTCAGAACAACCTCACAGGAATACTGACCAAATGTCACTGCTGTGATTCAGTCAGTCCAAACTAACTGGACTGACTGACTCAGAAATAAAATCTAGGTGATGTGTTCAGTGACTCTGCACTTTTAGTTCTCTGGTTTGGACTTTTTCACACACATGTTAAAACAAATACAAAGTTTTAAAATACTGTTAACCACTTTAAAATATAATTTTAAAATAGGACCCTTTAAAGAAAGAAGAGGTGGTACTTGTGTTACTTGACAACTTTCAGAAATGGACTCAACAAGCCTCTAACTCTCATTCTGCTTTGTAGGTGGGGGACAGACCACCTTTCATAGGTATATGTCTCTTACAAGTCACCAGAATTTTTGTGTGTTTAAAAATAATAATAATATAGCAATTCAGATAAAATATATTATGCAAAACCTGTTATTTTTCTCTTTCTGATGCAGGTCTAACATACCAAAAAGAGATTCAGGCAGGAAGCAACAATCAATGCAGTGCTTGCTTGAAAGGTATTTTAAATTATCCCTTTTTATTACTGCTTTTGGTACAAAACCGTGTGATGAATAAATGCCTCAAATTTAAATCTATCCATTGCAGAGGCTCCTAGAGAATATTTATTGTGTTAGCATGCATACCTGCATTGCAGAGGTCATTGAGGGGAGCCCGGCAGGGGTGCAAGAAGCAACCACGGCCACGTGGCCAAGGGTAGCTGAAGAACTGAACACGTATGCTGAGAGGAAGAACCGAGCCCTTCTGCACTTCAGCTCTTCTGGGACATGCAAATCTGGTATAAAACAGGGTAGTCATTCAGATCCATACAAATAACTTCTTCTTGTAAGTTTTATTGCCTTTTCTGTACTGGCTGGTTAATTCACATACTGATTTTACATTCCTTGTTATGGTCTTTTAGTTTCTCTAGTCTGATCTTGTGTAGAAAGATGCTCAGAAACTTGACCACCTGTACTGAACACAGGCTGCCTTTTTAACGACCATTGAGGAAAAATGACTACTGCTAAATTTTACCTGTATATACTAATTGAATTGCTCTCATACCTGGTTCCTCTGTAAGCACTTCGTACCCTTCTGGAATTTATAGTCAACTGTCCATTATCATATGATGGAGTAATGGGGAGCCTGGCTAGCTCTGGCTGTAGTCAAAACCTCTGAAAATTAGGCTGTGATGTGCCGTGCCACACGAGAGTGACTGCCTGGCAGCTGACTTAGCTGAAGCTGAGGATGAACTGTTCTGCTTGCCCAGACTGAGGCTGACTCCTGTGGTACTGCTGAAGCAACCTAGGCAAACATCTCCTCATGCTCTCCATGAGAGGACACGTCCATGCGGCATGGTGTTCGCACTGGTACCCCTGCTAGGACACACTTGGCTCTGCTGGTCTTGGTTTCTACAGATTCGGTTCTTCATTCTTCATCAGCCTGTCTACTTGACACAGGGCTGTCTCTTCAATTTTGTACACGATTTGGGACAGTCTCAGGTGTGTGGGTGTTGCTCCCACTCAGAGAGCACACACACTCAGCTCTGCTTACATGAGTGACTTAAAGCTTGTAAAGCTGTGAAGTCATTAGAAATGCAGATTATGTTATACTTATAAAATATTTATTAATTCTTTAAGGATGCAGGTACTTTAGTCAGTTATAAAAATCAGGTAGAATTATCAAATTATATTTGCCTTATTTATTGCTAACTTCTTAGCTGTGGCACCACCTTGTGGACATTACTACATGGAATGAAAAGTTGACTAGTGGCAACAAAAGCAACTAAAACAGAGCAGGCATTTTGGAAAAACAACTATATTCACACATGATTTGCTAAAGCAGAGTAAAATAATGAAATTAAAAAACTGACTCCTAAAAACCCACTTATGAAATAACGTGTATAATAAATATTGTCATCAGTGTACTCATTTGTCTTTGCAGTTTTTACCAAGTCTTCTAAGCACCAGCTAAGAAGAGTAGTAGCCTTCAAAACTACTTTTGTTTCTTCTTGATTAAGTAGCAGCATTTGAATCCCAGTTCTGTTGCTGCAGTGCAAAGAGACATGACTTGTGCAAGAATCCCCAGCAACAAGACTTGCAAAACCAGAACTGTAATACTGAACACGTGGAGAAAACCTTGGACTGTGCTGAACTCTGTCTGCAGACCTCAATACGCATAAAACCTGCTGGGGATGAACAGCTTCTGTGTTTCTGGCATAGTTATCGAGGCACAGATCTCTCATTTCACATCTCTTCTTTAAAGAAGGACCCCTGCAGCTAAACTCTGCAGGCCCTTCATCTAATACTGGCCATACCACAGATCCTCCCCAAACTCTCCTTAGCAGTATATAAAAGTTCACTCACCGGAGTATTTCCATTTCTAGTGTAACCCCTTGACAAATTTGTGACTATTAAAGCAAGCCACAGAAACTCGTAGCCTTCAGCTGAGAAAACTTCTTCTGAGTAGCTGTCCCAGTTGTTTGTTTCTTTTCCTTCTCAGTATCTCTTTCTAAATAAGGTTTGCACAAGTTTCCTTCTTCTCACCTCTTCTGAATTTTTGTGCATTCATAAACTCTTCCCAATTAATCATTATAGTGGTAGGAATAACCAGTAAATCAAGTTTTTGGCTGGCAGCCTCAGCAGTTGCTCCACAACTGCTCACTGCCCATGTGCAGTTTTTAACTGAAATGGAGTGTTAAAGCAAACATCAGAGATCACTAAATTGAACAGAATGAATAAATACAGGTAGTTAACAAACGTTTATGGGGATGCTTGCTTGACATCTAAGGTAACTCTTAGAAGAAGTGGTCTAGCGTTTGAGAAAACCAAAACCCCCTGGGAAGAAACCAAGCACAGAAAATGTCAGCCTAACTAAAACGATGTAAGAGCACTGACAGCCAGGGAAGCAAACTCATCTCCACTGGAGTTTGCAGATCTTCCCCAGGAGCTGTGGCTTACTGGGTTCTGGTGACAAGTTACATGGATTCCACAACTGACATCCTTCTCTATTCTTACAGTTATGTATCTGTAGTAAAGGAGGTGAATAATCATTGCTGCCACCCACTGCTGCATAGTCTTGGAAGAAGAGGCATGAGGAGTACAGCTATGGCATTGGCACGGCCTCTGAAGACTGTTAGCTGAAAAAAATCCTATTTACAGGTATTGCACCGAGAAGAAAAACCTAGATGACAAGGAAATTCAGAGTGAAATTTACTCTTTGTTAAATAACCACTTTTTATAATAATATTAATTGTTGGAGAAGCTACCAGCTGAAAAATAAAGACTGGAGTGGATTACAGGAACGGAGTTAAAACAGCTCAAGCAACCTCCAAGGTAGGCCATTCCGTAATAATGTCACCCTGAAAGAGATTATGAGGAAAGATCAGAATCTACATCAGTATAGATTTTTAGAAAGTTAATTTATTAAAATGTCATGTAATGCAATTAAATATATTGCTTGGTCTGTATTAGAAAATACTGAAAAACCATCAACACAGCTAAACATACACAGAGATGGGTGGGCCAAAAGAACTTTGGAATTAATGAAAAAGTTTGAGCAGAAAATAACAATGTACTTTTTAAAAGAAAACAGTTCCATTAATGACATAAAATATGATGTCATACCTGTTTGCGTTCCTGGGACATCTGAAACAGAATAGTCTGAACACAGTGGATGTTACATACAATAACATTATTCTCACATTAAGCTTTTTAACTTTCTTGTTTATGTATATTTTGAACCATTTATCCTCCATTCTAGAACAGTCATTACTCTTGCTGGAACTGGTATCTTTCCTTTGGGAACAGCAGTACCGTACCTGTTTTATGAAAGAACATAGAGTAAAATGTCATTTCTTTTTTCCTTCTATATCTCATAAAATTAAAACATCTTTTAAACCACAACAATGACAATACAATTTCTACAATACTGATCTTTTTAGAATTGCTTCTTAGAAAGTCAATTTTATTTTGTTTATTCTTCAAGAAACAAAATTTTGTTTACTCTTCATCTCAAAAAGATGAAACAGTTTATACTGTAAAATTGATTTCCTTTAATATCTTCATACAGTAAATATGACAGTTATTCTACTTTTTGTGCTCAGCAATTCCCTAGAGTAAGTGCACTGTTTGGAAAAAATATAGGGCTTCTATATTCTTAGTGATTGACTATGAAAATTATTTTAAATTTAATGTAATTATTCATTTCTAAAAAAAATAAAGCATTTGCTACCCCTTATTCACATTGAGTGCAGAGATTCTCCTTTTCCTTAGGCACTATCGGTGTAATTCTGTTCCCCACTAGTGCAGCCTTATTAATGGCGCTGGATGTATTTAGATGGAAGTTTTCATCCAGAAAATTGCAGCAGTGGTTACTGTAAACCTGGGATAAGTGACGTGAAAAAGACTTTGCCAAGTCTATTCTTATACTGAGCTCAGTTTATAAAAATATCTTATTTCTCATCTTCCTGAGCAGGTGAAACTGTTATTTTGTGTCCATCACATTCAGTTGATATGCTCTTAGAAAAGAGCTAATAAGCTGTGTGGTAAAAATAACCTTGTATTTCCAGAATGGTATTTTTCTCCAGAGACGTGGAACTCCCTTGAAATGTTTTAATTATCTCTTTCCTGAAAGTCAACGAAGCAGCATGGCACTATATTAAAATAATTTTCTTTGGGTTCCTGCAAGAATTAACTTCTTGCTGAATTAGCATATCAACAGCAAAACCAATTTCCACAGCATCGGTGACCTTGTGTTACTTTATATATTATAGAAGCTAGGGAGAAACAGTTTCAGAGGGCTATAGCAGTTTAAAATTATTCAGTATAAATCTACTTACTAAACTGATACATGCAGGAGACAAGCCCCTGAAATTATGGTGCTAATCTGTATGGCTTAAAGACAGATTTCTGCATTTTTAAATGCTGTTCCCACCGACACAGAACTGCAGCGAGTATTAACAGAAAATGGGATGGAAGAGGCAGAAATCTGACCAGGCTGGAGAAAATCCTGGGAGGGAGAGAATGAGTCAGAAAGCAGCCAGCACCCCCAGGGCAAGACTACGGGTTACACAGTCCTTGTGTTGGGGAACAAAGGGGGTTCCTACCACAGGAGAAGTGGAGAAGGGCACTAAACCCTACACATGAAAGTTTCGGGGGGTCCTTCCACACGACAAGAATATTGAGGTGCCATTCAGAAAGTCTTCATAAAGGGATGGATAAACCCAGCCTGCTCTAGTCCAAACGCAGAACCTATCTGGCCTACAGAAAAACAAAGTGCACAATTCTCTAGCTATGAAAAGACAAGGTAATATTATTAAGTTATGTAATACTTTTAACAGCAAATGAAGGTTGCATAAGCCTCTATGCTTATTAGACATTAATTTCCAGTATTACTAAGATGGGTGATTTGGAGCCGTGCCAGGCTGGATAGATAGAATAGGCTATACATTTATAAAAGGAAAATGGTAGAAGTAGGAACTGCTGCTGGAGGTGTCAATTTAAAGTACTACTCTCCCTATCAAAACCCATCCCACGCAGAGACTACTGCAGTCAGGGGGTACACACAGTAAAAGCACTGAGTCAGGGAAAAGTGGTGGCACAGGATGGCAACTTATGACTAAGCGTGTTTGACCCTCATATGCTACTTATGTCTGAAGACTTAATTTTGTGGTTTCAGGATGGGTTCATCCATAGCAAAATGTCTTCTAATAATTACCATAGGTGTTACACATTTATGTCTTGGTCTGCCACACCCAACGTGACATTATATATTGACAACAAAGAAACGGGTTATTTACTTATTGTTTCATTTGCTGAAGTGCAAAAAGAAATGAAATCAAATGCTTTATAATCTATATCCTAATTCCTTGTGCAACATTCCTCGATTTCTTGTTTTCCAGAGCAGTTACCCTTTTTCTTAGAGGCAATATGAAAGACAAAGAGTTTCCAAAAGGAGGATCCAGGAATTCTCAACACTGCAAGTTAGTTTCTTAGCATTTTCACGGTGAAAAAACACAGGTAAGTCTTCCTATCACTATTCAACTGATCTAAAAAAATATGTTATCTTTGTCTTTCCTTATGAACCTTGTGTCTACTAAAATACGAAAGCCGTTTTTTAATTTCTTATTCTGAAGGTGCTATAAGAATAGTTACAAACTAAGTATCCTAGAATACGCAATGTAATTATATATTTTGATTTTATCTTGCTCAGATTATGATATTCTCAACTCCTTGAGACATAGTATGTGCACATTACTGAAGTAATATGTCAAAATATGTGGTAATTTGTTAATAGTGGTACTAGTAAGGACAGAAAGGACATAACAAAACAACAAACCAATTCCGTACCATAAAGCAACAAATATTCATTTACGGAGCAAAGTAGATGGTAAAGTTTTCCAAAGCAAGACTAAACTAAAATAGGTGTTCAGATAGAGAGAGGTTGTCACCATCTGCAGGCCAGCTGGAGTGAGAGATCATTATGGGTATTCAGTGTCATTGCTGGCAAGACCCAAGTCACTTCTATATTCGTATTCTTAAGTTAAGGATCACTCTGAGGAGACATTCAAAATACTTAGGCAAAATCCCGTTATACCTTTTCTGGGCCTCAGCCACCTGGATGTACTTCTAGGGTCACAATCTTTGCTTTCTTTAGGATTCCTACACAGTCAAGTTCCACCTACAGCAGTGACAAGACAAGCAAACTGCTATGAATATTCACAGCATCACTGGGGTTGGAAGCACCCCGGAGGTTACCCAGTCCAACCCTCAGCTCAAAGCAGAATCACCCAGAGCAGGCTGCTCAAGACCTTGCCCAGTTGCATTTTGAGTATCTTCAAGGATGCCAACTCCACAACCTCTCTGGGCAACCATACGACAGATGCTCCAGTCTCTTAATCATCTTCATGGCCCACTCTGGCACTCACTCCAGTATGTCCATGTCCGTCTTGTTATGGGGAACTCAGAACTGGGCACAGTACTCCCACTGAAGTTTCACCAGTGCTGAGTAAAGGAGAATAATCACCTCCTTTGACCTCCTGGCAATGTTTTTCCTAATGCAGCCCAGGATGCTGCTGGCCCTCTTTTCCAATATTTATGTTTACAGGTAGAACACAATTTTAAGGACATGATTAGTTTTATGTTTCCAGGGCCTGCTATATATCAGGGAAATACAAACTATATTATTCTGCTAATACATGTTTTATGTCGGTATCAGGGATTGTATTTATGCCTGTTACATGCTTTTCCCAAATAACTGTCCCATTAAAAACCATTGTTTGGGATGACCATAGACTGCCTTGTAAAAACATCTTTGCACAGACTTCTAAAGGTAACACTGAAAACCTCTAACAGAGCAAATCTGAGTGTCTCTGTAGGAATGAAGGCATCTTGGAAAACTCCAGTTCTAAAGAATAGGAATTATCAATTTCATCGTCTTGTTAGTGTTGAGATCTAAAGATAACAGATTAATTCACCATTATAAGTCACAGATAACCTTCTGTAGCACTACCATCCAGCTCATAAACTTCCACCGTTTCCAAAAGCACTCCATATTGTTTCAGTAGCCAAAAATCTAGTTCTCCCTCATGTATTCCTGAGAATCTTCCACTTTCTCTGCATCTGCCACAGTGCAACTGTGGATAATACACTTATGTACTGACAACACACAAATTTTCTGTGGAGAAAGGTCCATAGACTTCCCAGTGGGTCCTCAGGCAGCCTAAAGCAATGAGATGTCCTATTAGATTTGTTTGTCTTGGCAAGGAAAAGAGCAACCTTGCTCTTGAAAAATCTACATTTAGTTCCTCATTTATAAACGATTTTCATCAGTTCTCCCATCTGCAGTGTATGTCTTTGTTTGGGAAACAATTTGCAGTGTTTCTTGTTATACATGTCAAATTGTTTCTGTTCTGCATGAGCTGTGATGACTCGAAGGACCAAAGTTTCATGTGGTGGAAGAAGTTTGTGCCCTCTGAATCCAGTGGTACCCTTACTGCCTGAGTTGGTCCGTGATTTCTTTGAATTTCCCATAGTCTGTGACTGCAGAAAACAGGAACAATTAGGGAAAGCAATACTCCTTGCCATAAGTGACATACCAGTACGCGAGCCAATACACAGTCTAGCTAATGTCCTTCTACCTTCTGGAATTGTTTAAAGCAGGATGCAAAATATTCTTCCAAAAATACACAAAGTCCTTTCGATCCTTTTTCCTATAAAGCTGTGCCAAAAGCCCCAGGAAAGCCTGTTGACTCTTCAGCTAACATGGTCAGAAGATAATGGGGAGACTGGCAAAAACCCACAATATAATTAGGACAATGCTGAAATTCAGATTAACATTATGCAAAGCAAGCACCTTTCACACCACTCCCAGCTCCCACACATCCTGAAGTGCTGAAGTGAGATTAAAATTCAGATGCTGGGAAGCAGAGTAGCTCTTCCCAAAACAATGCTAGATTGGCCCAGGTGGCCACAACCTGATTTTTCATAGACTGACTTTCAAAGTGCCTCATAGCTGCCTCTCAGTCTCAGAGATGTTGAATATCTTTCTCAGATTTTTCCAATGCAGACCAGATGTTGTATTGCGATAATTCTCTCATGGGCCTTTGCTATTTTGACTCTCCATCAGCTCGGGATCCAAAGAGACATTACTTGAAAAACAGGAACCATAAAAGAGCCAGGAACTTATAAATTAAAACATAAACATTAATTTGTTTTCCAAGATACAGATGTCTTTCGTCAGTTCAAGCCTTGATCTCTCCACCAGTTAAAGGCAACAGTTGTTCTGTGGAGGCATGCACTGGAAATTAGCCAATGGGCATTAACTTTTGGTTCTGATTGAACTAGGGAAAATTTGAAACAGGAACACAGAATTAAAAATTGTGATAGTAATTAACGGCTGATGCCATTTAAAAATGTTCACGACATTAATACCAGAAAAAGTCTCTTACCATAGGGAACTGTAGAATTATTGAACCTTTTGGACTGGGCTCGAAGACTTTCAGGTTGCCTTTGGTGATGGTGGGGACCTTTCCTCCTCCTTACCTTGCTGATCTGTTTATGCACAGGGACCAGGATCCGTCTCTGGGGAAGCGGATCCTATGGTGGCGACTAACGCAAGTGGCAGTGGGGTTACGGCAATGTGGCACCATTGTGTGTCTGTTTTCCTAAACAGGGCTGGAAGAGGAAGGGACACAAGGCAGAGATGGTACAGGTGAAGAGAAGGCTGATACCACAGACGTGAAAATGCAAATAATGAACTCTATAAACAACTATTCTAGTAAAATGCTACAGTAACATCAATATTGTCCTTTAATGCTTTCTACAGCACTCTACCTTTGCAGAAGTTAATTGCCAAGATAAAACACTGTCTGGTCAATAAAGCATGAACTTTGGTATGAAGGATTGTCTCTGGTGAGTTTATAAAGAGGTAGAGCAAAAGCTTTCCTCCTTTTGATTAAAAAGAAGAATCTGCTCGAAGCATAAACGACCTAGCTGCAGAAACCTACACTGCTGAAAATCAAACATGAAGTACTATCCTAAAATTACATACCAAAATTGGAATTCAAATGTCATTATGGAGACACATTTAAGAGAATACTTTCATACATCTCGAACACAAGTGCTCAGAGTTCAACTGCATATATTTATCTTTGTAGTAACACAACACATCAAGCCTTGTTCATGTTTTCAAATGACCACTGAAAATCCTTCTTTTTAACGCTAAATCATTTGATATATAGGTATTATTTAATCTCTTAACATTTTAATATCAATAAAAACTTAATATGCAAAGATTTAAAACAGTAGAAAGGCTAGAGGCAACCAAAGAAAACACTTACAAAAATGTGCATAATAAAGAGATAAGGATGAAGACTTACTCTTTTTTTTAGCATGACCTACATGTGCACTAATTTTTTACCTTTAAAAAGTAGCAATTCCCAAGTCACACCTCCTCACTCCCTTTTAAATTGATTTTATACACCTCCACAACTCTTCTGCCACTGGATTACTGCAAGTTTACACTTAAAAGCTGAGTTCCCAATCCTGCTGTATTTTCTTGATAAAATCTATTACTACAAGAGATTCATATTACTCTGCAACTTCTAGCAATTAATCCTGTGCTTATGATACACCACAACTGAACATTTTATCATATATATATATTAGCAGAGGAATATACAACTGATTACTCTTCAGTGTCTTGATGCCATCACTTTCCTTCTTTCTCATAAGGGCATGTACAAGCAACTACAAGTTCTAATACAACCTAATATAACAAGTATCACTGAATGCTTGCCCTTGGCTCATGCTCCTCCAGAGACTTCTGCTTTTACCAACACCAGCTTTTTCTAGAACCTTCTACTCAGGATAAGGAAATAGACTGTCCTTTATACCAGGGGTTGTCCTTTCTCCATACTACAATGAATTCGCTTGGTGGAGCAGAGATTCAGAGCAATCATTATCCCCTCCCTTGACATCTCTGGAATTATTGCTTTCCAACACCCTTTTATTACAAGCTTTACATACTAATTTTCTTTTCCTAGGCTGCAGCTTCTTCTCTAGATTTCACATCATACTAATATCTGTCTGTACTCCTCTTGTTGAATTGTTCACGCTTCATTAGTTAAGCGCAGGGAATTCTAAGTAGCTGTTCCCACTCCATAAGCTCTTCTCTCGAGGGGTGAACCAGCATCTGCTGTTCCTTGTCTCTTGAGGAAGAAACACCTTCCACAGAAAGGAGCCACAAAGCTCCTTTCATGGCTTCAATTCACACAAAGAAAGATTTTTAGTTTTATTGCACATGCTGGTTCCAGCAGAATTTGCTCTCAGGTAAACATTTTAGTCCTGTATAAGTCTTAATATTCCCTACCTGAGGGAGCTGACTGAGGTCAACGTTGAGAGTATGCATTTTTCTCAAAGGTTTTGCCCTCGTTCAGACAATTCCTCAAAGATGCCTTTCGCCAAAAACATAGAATTCTATTCCAAAAGAGGCCTTAGATTCCTGTAAGGAACAAAAGGAGTCACTCAGGACCTCCTAAGTATCCACAGGCATTTCTGTGAAATTTTTAATAATACACTGGTAATGTGCCTTTATAGTTGCCTCTGTTAATGTATTAAGAACAAGGACTTTTTTAGATCTATTCATGTTACAACTGAGTTGTGTTTATGAAAATTCCAGACTACTGAAGTATGAAAACCTAAGTCTTTAGATTCAATACGAAGCAAACAGTTCGTTTAAACTAAACTGTAAATTGGCAGATGTACACTCACTTTTACAGGTAATTTTCAGTATTAAAACATGTTGTACCTGATATATCTTTAAACTGAAGATTGCACGCAGACTCTTCTTGGTAGGGACTAGGAAATTCTTTCATGGCTTTCTGATGTCCAGATCATGAACTTTTGTCTCTTTTTAATCACCGTGCTTAGTCAGACATCTATCTGTAGGAAAAGCAACCTCTGTTCTCCCAGTAAAGGGGCTGGTACAGCACCCTATTCACATGCCATATTCCTTTTAACTTGTCACTCCTTCCAAACGAGCCACTCCAACCAAACTTTCTGTGGATACACTACCTTCTCAGAAAAAAAACAGTAGGTATACTTTCAATTAGAGACCTAGGATGGCTTTTGAAGAGCGGCTTGGATTTAAGCACCTCTCTGTCTCCTGCTTCAAACTGACACAAATATAACATGCAAATTCAGGGAAGAGCAGCTCTTTTCTAGTATTGCCACTCAAAACTCCTACTGGGATCATTCTAAAACCTTAAAATAAAGATCATATTCTCATATTCATGACGTTTGTTTCTCAAGAGGTTATGTTGCTCCAGATATTCTTTTTGCATGGAGTGTAACTGTCAAATGCCAACCTGAGAAATTAAACATGGAGCTACAGATGTTTTAGCATTGAGGCACCTCTGCCAGCCTTCCCTAGATGTTGCTACGCTTTCTGGCTACTTTATTATAGCCTTTATTATCATATAGTAAGCCAATTTCTTCAGAGTGACAAAAAGATATTCTAATTATATGTATACATTATTCTATGTAATAGATTACAGAATATATTCTACTAACGCCATACCGAAATTTGAAAACAGGTTTTCATCACAGGCTTGTTTTCACGCTCTTTTTACCTTCCCAACACTCTTCCTGCCACATATGTTGGCTCATTGAGTCTGGAGTTGCTTGCCCTTTTCCATTAGTTTGTGCTGAAACCAAGTATCTGCTTAAGGATATTCCCGAAGTCTCCAGATCCAGTTTTCATGCATACATTGTCATTCTTTCTGTCTTACAATTTTTTCAAAGAGTGTCCTTCTGCCCTCATATGATTTTGTCACCCAAAAACTCATTTACACTATACGAACGCTTACAGGAGACGATTCTGGGAATCCAAGGTGGGATTGAGGCTTGTTAGTGTTTTTGCTGATTCAGACTTAGAGTTCTGGGGACAACATCCTTGTTTCCATCCCTGTTTATCACCTCTCTGTAATTTCTATTTCTATTTTCTATTTCTTACCTGTGGAAATAGTCTTCAAATGCATATGCTGACTTCTACACACGAATGAAGTTTCCACATTGTCCAGCAATGTGAAGACTCTCCAGTTTATTGCAAACACTACCAAAATATCTTCAGAGTTTCTAAGTTTTTCAAATCTCAGTTGTGCTGAAGCAGTCATTGATTTGTTGTCCACAAGATGGGGCTTCTACAACAGAGATCTTTGTATCCAAATTTAAGATTCTGTTGCAAAAGCCATGAATGGCCTCACATAGTTCACAGGACCACTTTTAGTCCATACTTTCAAATTCGGGCACAGGACCAGTCCTCACAAAAGAAAGCCCACTCCCCATTTCTTGCATAAAGTCAGGAAATTAAAACAGCAGCAAGTGATTTGACCTTCTCTTCAACCCTTGCACCGTGCCGGTGTACAGGTTGTGAGTGAGAGGCAATACGCACCATTGCAATCATCCCGTGTCTTGCAGAGATTCTGTATGGTCACCTATTTCTACACAAGCTTTTATGGAAAAGTATCCAGTCCAAAACACCAGATGAAGTGTATGTTGTCTGAAGACACTTCCTAAGTCTAAATAACCTATACATTAATTTCTAAAGCAGTCTGCAAGTCCGCTGTTAAGGTGTTCCTGTTAGGATGATAACACCTCCAAAAAAAAAAAAGGTACAGAAAGTAGCTCCACAGTCTGTAATTTCTACAAACTTAACTGAAAGACGGAAAAGTTTGCTGTTACAAAAACAAACTGTAGGCATGCACTTCAAAATACATGAAAAATAATTTATGCTCAGACACAAAATTTTTGAAACATTAAAAAAAATAGTTACAGACTTACAGAGTACTTTTGGCTGTCATGTTTCAGTGTGTGTGAATTGTTTAAACAGTATGTGATTTTTTTCTGTTAAAAAAAAGACCTTCCTCCTCTTTCCTCATTTCAGTAAGCTTAAACAAGCGAGATTTTAATGTCTTATAGTAATCTCCACTCAACCAAACCCAAGACAGACTAACTGGGATTGTACAACTACCTTCTTGCATCCTCTCTCATAGCACTAGAGAAATCAGGAAGACTGAATTTATGGCCATTCCTGTTTTCTGCATGATGTAGTAGTTTTCTACAATTCTTTGCAGGAAGCACAGTATTCTGTCAGACAACACAAGTGTCCGAGCATGCAGAAGCAAATACTGGTACAAATTTCCAGCCTGCTCTCCCTCCGAGAGGAGGGTGTACACACACGGACTAGTCAAAAAGTACAATTGAATCTTAAGAAGAGGAAACACTTCTGGCCAGCTGGTGAAGTTAATTTCCCAAAGATTAACTCTTCCTCGCTGCCGGAGGCAGTCACTCACAATCACCTAATACTTTCTGTACAAAATCCTCAGTGGTTCCTCCTCACATTCCTTCTGTTCAGTCCCCAGTAACTTGTCTTCTGCAATTCAGCTAGAGAAGCTGTCACAGACCGGAATTTCAACAGGAAGCGCAAAATGGTGCCCTTCAGAATAATCATTTAGAGAAGCATAAAATAAGAACATCTGAGTAGGCAGGAATTACACAGAGAAGGATAGGGACCGACAGCATGTTACAAACTGAAGTCAATGATGTTGTAATATGAAAAAGGAAAGACACTAAGTTTGATAAATGGCATTTTTGCACGTACTAAATAATATTCTCCTTACTCAACGCTGAGGTTTTAACTGGCGTGCTCTGTGCAGCTTTGGATGCCACGCTTAGTGAAAAAGTGGACCAAAGAGTCTGCAGGACAGTGGAACATGGGAGATTTACAAATCATGATCCATACGGGAAGATTGAAACAAAGCAGTCTAGCAGTCTTCAGATATCTAAAATCATTGCAACAACGCAGACAGGACACGTAGTAAAGAGCCTGACTTGTAGCAATCTTAGATATTAGGAAAAATTTTGAAATGGCAAGGGATTATAACACAGTACCTACGATGTCATTCAACATCCAGAAACAGTTTCAACAGTTTTCTGTCAAGGAATGACAAAGACATAGGTGACCTTGGAGTGGGACAGAGTTGTATGTCATGGGGCCACACTCCATAGGTTCTTATGTGTCTTTCCATGTGTCATTTTATCACTTTGTTATTGCAGAAGTCCTATGGCTACTTACAGGAAGAAAATGGAGATTTCAGGCTACAGGAAAACAGAAAAACAAGAAGACTTAGGAGAACATGAACAAGACACCAAGTTGATGACACCAAGCTGGGCAGAAATGCTGATCTGCTTGAGGGTAGAAAGGCTCTACCAAGGGACCTGGACAAGCTGGATTGATGGGCTGAGGCCAGTAGTATGAGCTTCAACAAGGCCAAATGCCAGATCCTGCACTTGGGCCACAACAGCCCCATGCAATGCTACAGGCTTGGCGAAGAGTGGCTGGAAACTACCCAGCAGAAAGGGAACCGGGGGTACTGATCAACAGCTGGCCACCAGTGTGCCCAGCTGGCTATGGCCAACACCATCCTGGCTTGTATTAGAAATAGTGTGGTCAGCAGCACTAGGGCAGGGATTGTCCCCCTGCACTTGGCACTGGTGAGGCCATACCTTGAGTACTGTGTTCAGTTTTGGGCACCTCAACACATGAAAGACATGGAGGTTCTGGAACAGGTCCAGAAAAGGCCAATGAAGCTGGTGAAGGGTCTAGAGCACAAGTCTTATGAGGAGTGGCTGAAGGAACTAGGGCTGTTTAGTTTGAAGAAAAGGAGGCTCAGGGCAGACCTTATTGCCCTCTACAGCTATCTGAAAGGAGGTTGTAGGGAGGCAGGGATGAGTCTCTTCTCCCAAGTAACAAGTAATAGGACAAGAGGAAATAGCCTCAAGTTGCGCCAGGGAAGGTTTAGGTTGGATATTAGGAGAAATTTATTCATTGAAAGGGTTTTCAAACTCTGGAACAGGCTGCCCAGGGAAGTGGTTGAATCACCATCTCCAGAGATGTTTAAAAGTCATGTAGATGTGGTGCTGAGGGACATGGTTCAGCAGTGGACTTGGTAAAGTTAGGTTAATGGTTGGACATGATGGTCTTTCCCAGCCTAAATGATTCTATGATTCTGTGACTCTAAGAAGTGTTTTCAGTTGTGCAGCAGAAAGCATACTCAGCTTGGACAAATGATAAATGCTCCAATTCTGTTTCAAAGAGGAACAAGCATTTTGGATACTACCTTACTGTGCTAGTGAACTGAAGGCTTTACGAAGAACAAAAGTCTCCAAGACAAAAGTAAAATTCAGATGAAACAATATCATGTTCAACTTCATTCTCCTCACTAGTTTAGGTAGTTTTGGCTTCTGGACCTGATACTCCAAATCTTTTCCCCACATCTTCAACAGAATAGCCCCAAACCTGCAGTGATGGTATCTGATGACTAACAAACTGGCCACTGGTGAACTCTGGATAGAGCTCACTCCTTGCAAGTTCAGGAAGTATTTACACATATCAAAAAGTGAAGCAAGACCAACACTTCAATTAAAACTAATAATGAAATGAAATGAAAATTTAAAAGATGAGTTAAAACATAGATTTCTGTGTACTGAATATCCACTAACTGTTGAATACCAGCCCAGTACTCTAGCGTCCCAAAACCTGTCAGGAGGACCTGTCAGCAAGTCACACTGGTGCTCAAACACAACAGTTATCCTGCAGTAACTGTGACTCCTTAATATTCTGCTATTGGGACCTTCACCACTCATCCTACTTCCATGATTTTTTACCCGCTGCCATGTTTTCCTACTGGCATTTTCTAAGGATATAAGGAAGAGTGAGAATTAAAATAACACAGCAGTAATGCATCTGTTGTAAATCACCCGAGAGAAATGAAACAATAAAAACCAGTCCGGACCCTTTTGCAGTTATCTGTATATAATCTACTGCAACTAAAACCATTCCTGAAACATTTGACCCAATCTGCCTTTCAAAGCCTTCAGTAAGCGAGACTCCCCGGTAATCATTTCCAGTGCTAAACTACTTTCACAGTTTGAAATAATTCCCAATGTCTGCCTTAAATCTCCTACTCCAAGTCCATCTCTTGCCCTAGACCCACTGAACATGAAGAAAAACATATTCCTTCTCTCTGCAGAGAAACTTTTTACGTTTCTGAAGATCATTATCATTTCTTTAGACTAAACAACCCCAATTCTTTCAGCCTTTCCTCTTAGATCATGTTTTCTAGGTCTCTGATCATTCTTGAAGTTGAGACTGTGGTAACATGGTACACTCAGAAAAAGGAAAATTGACTCCTACACAAAATTCACCATGAAGCTGGGTGACAGAGGGTTTGTTTGAAGAGGTTACTTTTGTGTGATGACTGTCTACTTTGTTGTTTGGGTTTTTTTAATGCCAAAATACACATCCCTTTTTAGTTTGTGACATACAGGGTAGGTGCCCCAGCGCATGGAGTAGGTAGGCATTACACTCCTTGGTGATAAAACATTTTTGTTATGTTGTTGTTGTTATAGAAGTCAACTTATTTGTGCCAATAATGGAAAATATATCCTTACTGAGATGGTATCTTTGGGATAAATTGATATAAGTAGTATTTGTGATAATTTGAGCAGAAGTTTAAGTAATTTTTAGAAACATGAGTAAAATGCCGCATCACAAAGTGCCTTTCAGGGAAATATATTAGTCCCATCATTGCTTTCTAGTGCTGCATTCACTCTCTCTCAGAAAACAATATACAATTGTAATATATACTGAGAAATGTCTACAGTTCAGCTAAAATCAACAAAACTAAAAATAATCACATGTGTTTTAGAAGATGCTATGTTCTTTATAAACAGCTATATTAACTCCACCATTCCCATAATTAGATTTCCATAGAGAATGTCATTTGCTTCCATTTTCCAGAGGTATACAAGGCCTTTTTTTCTAGAAAAAGGTTTTAAAATGGTAATCTGACTTATTCACCAACATTACCTCAGCAAACAGCACTATCTCTGAACCTCTGGGTACCACGGCATGGAATGATTGCACCCAGGTTACCCGGGCTTCTGCATATGAATTGAGAAAACAGTCTTATCCAGAAGAAAGATAAGACATAATAAGAGATTATAAGTACTGGGAAAATAAGCCTGGTGGAACAAAAGGAAGTGAAAAAACTTTTGCATGCTGAGGACAGAAAAGGTCTTTCAAAAACTTTTGTTGAGCATGACAAATTAAACATACCCCAAATATTATCCAACAACATGACTAAGGATCATGTAAAATGGAATCACCAAAGGGCCTTTTATGCATAAATGACAAAATTTATTATGTCAACTTTGCAAAGAAACTATTAACAAGAAAAACTTTTCATGGCCTCAGTTGTTATTTCATTTTTAATGCAAAGTAAAAGGATTTTTCAGCAAAATAGCTCATCATCTCTGGCTAGCTCATATGTGCGTTAAGAATACAGCATTATGTAACCTGCCTCCCCTCCTATAAAAAACCTCCAGAATAAAACATAAACATTCGATTGTTTGCATCCTTTAAAAACATTTTTCATGATTTTCCTATTTGTTTTTAAAAATACCTTTCACTTAGGAGACACTAGCTGCCAAAAAGTGGTAGAACGACACTGTCATACGGAGACTCACCAGAACATTAATCCTGTACACCGGCAAATTTCACACCACCCCGACTCCATTCTGATTATAGCCAACTGTTTAAGTGTTTACAGGTAAGAAAAAGTTTCACCAAGTTAGGTTGCCAGTTCTGTATTGACATTAGGGGGATACTAATTTTTGCAATTGCATCCACCTTTTCTATCAGTAGTATCTACGCAGCCCTAAGCCACTACATGGCTCTTTCTTCTATCTACACGATCATTTTAAGGCTCTAGAAAATCCAGTCTGATAATTACTTGCTCCGCAAACTAAGCGGGGAAAGTAAGAAACAGAGAGAATTGAAGTAATCGGTTAAACCATCCTCTGGTTCTGCTGAAACAGAGAATCACATCCTCTCAGGAAAAAAAAACAGAGACCATATAAAACCTACTTGTGAGTCTCCAAATCTGTATGGAACAAGGATCTCCCACAGCATGAACAGGGGCCTGGCTTGTTTTGGTCTAGACTCTATTGGTCCATACTCTACTATTCTGGAAGTGCAAGGATCACCTCTGAGGCTATTTCCACAAAAGCAGATCCTTCTAAGCAGCCTCTGTACTTACAAACATTATCTATTATCTTACAAATATTACCTACAGAAGGCAGGTAAGAGTGAAGCCTGCCAGGTCTGTTCAATTTTCTGCAACTTAATATGAAGAAATGGTGAAAGCCACCTGTGTCCTCTGGACAAAAGACTCCCATCAAATGGTTATTAAGCAATAAGGACAATCTACCTCTACCTTGAAAAGCTCTTCAGCTGCTTTCTTGTCACCAAGCTGCAAGAAATATGGTAGTAAAAGGCCCAGCCTCACAGTCACGTCACAGCATATGCAGGGATATCAAAAGACAACATTTGTGCATTTGTGAACACAAGAATTTTTCCATTCTCCAGCTCTTGGACGGCTGTACAAGGTTTGAGCTGGTGGTGCAAAGCCATTATTAACCACCTACCAGAAACAACAGGAGCAAATGGCTTAGAAAAACAAATGGCTTAAACCATCCCCTACTTTGAAGAACGCAGTAATGACTGGTAATAGCTCCTCTTCGTTCAGAGTGCTTAAGGGTGCGGAGCCTGCGATGTTGCAAAGCCAAAACTGCCTCTTCCTCTGGTCTCTGTGAATCCATCAAGAAAAGCAGATCCTTTTCCAGCATTTGACAAGTCTCCATCTTTTAAACAGAGCCTGGATTTGGAGCATCCTCTACCTACTAATGGGAAAGTTTTAGCTGGGCTTAGCAGTTATTCCTTCTGGAGATCTGCCTCAAGGTAAATAAATGCAACATCTATACTGTGGAGACCCCAGAGAACATCCCAGGATGAGGCCAGAGACCTGTGTTTGCACGCTGCTTTCCAAATAAAGGAAACCTTGGCATGCCAGCCAGCAGGGAGGCACCCCATGCTCCCACAGGACCTGCACGCTGAACAGAACCAGGCCTGCAGGCAGACTGCAGTACATGCCTGTGGTCTACACAGAGCTACACCAATGACACAGGCCGAAGCTCCACAGAGAGAATAAACCATGAAACGACAGCTGAACAAAGAAGTCTTTCTAGTTGCCAGTGATCTTGTTCCAGATGTTGCCACTGCGCAACTGAAAATACCAGTAACAGAGCTGGAGCCTCACCACAAGGTTCTCACAGCAGACAGCTCTGACATTGCCTTAACCTTGAAATCATGACTGGGTGAGGCAGTGGTTTGCTGGATCCTCTCCAATGCTTGCTTGCCTAACTCTCCTATTAAACCAAGCCAACATAGTCATAGGATAAACACCCAAATGACCAAGTCATGTACAACAGTCATTATTATTTACAGTACTCTACTGAAAAGCCTTTCCATCCCCAACAATACACAACTGGTCAACCATTTTTATTCGCGGTTTCTTAGAAAAGCCTCAAACTGTGTTTGAACCCCATAAATGCCAGTAATAACTTTTCTGTTGCTACAGATTTTACACTGGGGCTGTTCAGGTTATCCATTGATAAGGAGCAAAACAAAACTCCTTAACAGTAACGAAATGGAATCTTCAAGGAAGAACTCTGATGGATGATCAGCAAAAAGTCTGTTCCCAGGCTGAGAGGTCCACCACAGGTTGTCTCTAATGCTTATGTAAAGGTTGTAGAGCCAAATACAACAGTGTGGACAACGACTTCGTAGATGCTTTGACCCAGGATGGAAGCCCTAGTGCAAACCAGGACTGACATAGCAGCAGAGAAGTCTGCGGTAAACACTGGCCATGCTGTACTACGTTACAGACCACACCTTCTAGCTGTTCTCATCCATCAAATTTTCTCCTCTTCAAAGACATACTGCAATAAAAAAGGACTTTAAAATATATTCCATGGCCTGAATCTGAAAGCCAGGGATGGATTTTAAGGAAGCATCTCGGACGACAAAGCTGGAAAGAACACTTAAAGGGTCGTTCTGTAAAGGAAAGCAAGTGAGTGTTGTTCTCTTCTGTGCGGGGCAGGGCAAGAGCGGCGTTCACTCTCTCAGAATTCGCATTTATATATATACTTATCTACACATACCCAAGCATGAATAACTTTTTTAATGAAGAAAAAAAGGAGCTAAATACATGGTTTATCTCATGAAGCCCCAACCTTCAGAAACATAAAGCTGGTACGAGACGCGCCTGTTGCCCTTTTTGCTCCAAATTAGTGGCTCACCGCCCTGCCCCTACAACGACCAGCCGCCCCTCTGGCAGTGCGGGCGACAAGCACCAGCGGCACCCCCTTTCCTGCCCCAGGGGTGACCCACCGGCCGGGGAGGGAGCCTCGGCCCCACAGCGGGGCGGTGTGGGGCAGAGGTGAGGGCGGCCCCTCCGCCGGAGCGGGGCGGCCTGTCCGCGCCGCCATGCCCGGAAAACAAACAAAAACAAAGCGCTCCGGGGGTGGAGCAAAGCGGCCCCCACCATTTTGGGGGCCGGGGGGGTAGCCCTGTGCTCCGCAGACGGCGGTGAGAGCCGGACGGGCCCGGCCCGGCCCGGCCCCGCTCCCCTCCTCCCCGCCCCGCCTTGCCTCGTCCCGCC